>DWGJ01000881.1:0-23974 GCA_018246895.1 Aspitha aspitha aspitha | reverse complement strand
CTCTGAAATGGCAAGGATTGAATTTTAGCCGGAATTTTATTATATATGTTGACCGACATTCCAATAAAGGAATGGCTCAATGTATAACGCTTCTCTTCTGTAGGTTGTATAATGCGTTCTTATGAGAACGCAGCGAACTAAAGTTCGTCGGGGCGTTGTCATCATAGAGATATTATACTAGAGCAGGAGAGCCAGTTTAAAATATGTCCATCGAAAAATAGAGAAAGCAAATAAGGCTGCCTGTGTCTCTTTTTTGTGTGATCAAACAAAGATAAATATAGGTCTTTCTTTCTCCCTATTTTATTATTTGTTGGACACTCGCAATCAGAGGATTGTAGACCTGTGCCAACCTATGGCCCTCCTGCTCTATGTATAATTACTCCAGGATGTGGTATGATATAAAAAGAAAAATAAATATAAGTGTATGACCGAATCAGGCAGAGCCATTCTGGCACGCCGCATAGTCCGGGTGAAGCTGCAGAGGCCTCTAGAGTCAACAGCAAAACGTAAATTATGAAAAAAAAGTGTACGATCTATTTTCTATTACAAACGTCGATGTATAACTTGAAGACAGTTTTCCCAGCAAACAAATTTGCGTTGAAATAATATATTTATTTAAATGTTTACTAAACAGCATGTACTGAATGTAAAAGATTATAGACGGTGAGGTTAACATATTTCAATTTTGTTACAGATTAACTTCGAGTGAAGAAATGTGTTACTTGAGCATAATATTAATAATATTCGATTGTTACTCGTGGTGATAAGGTTGTGAATAGAATAGCGCAATGACGTTACGTGATGTGAAATTCCTGCCTCTTTTGTTGCTGCATTTCTCCACTTTGGTCATTGGTAAGTATCTTTTTTCTTTTAGTTAAATACAATGACCAAATATTCTCATTAAATCAATCGCATTATGTACTTAAATTGTAATATTTGTTAAATGAAAACGTGACTATAAATTTGAAACGTAACAATTCAAAAATCTAACCTACATCAACTTTTCAAAAGTATTGTACAGTACATGCACTCAAATTGTTGCCACTTCAAATGTTTCGCGAAAATGTTGAAACAAAAAATGAAATGCTCGCGCAGTAAATATCTTAGTGCTAGAGCAACATTTCTTAAAATATAGCGGTGTTTGAATAATCCTCGCTTGTACTGTTGAATATTCAGAGCACGATTTGTATGTATTTTCTATACTGTGAATAAAACTAAGCAGGCGTACAGGGCACCTGTTGTGAAATGGCCATTGTTGTTTATTGGTTTCGTGTGCATTACAAGTGCAAAATACTATGGAAATCTGCAACCAATCTGGAACAGATGTATGCGCTTGTAACGTGTTCTAAACAGTTAAAAAACTTTGTTCACATTTTATTACAGGATCTATCTCACAGTACAGAGGTAAGGTAGTATCTTATTATCGAGTTTTACACCCCTGCCTTGTTTAGGGTACGTGACGTCCTTTGCCTAAGGGTTGCGTCGGAAAAATCGCTACTTGAACGATAAGGTCGCTTTTCGTGTATACTTATTTACATACTGTATATTCCTTTTCTTTTTTATTTTGTAGTGGTGTGCACAATAAAGAAATTGTATGGTATCGTAAACTCGAAAGTATGAACTCGATCAGTCATCAACTAAGAAGTTATGTCTCTCCGTTAACTTACACTGCGATTGGTAACTATTGTACTCATATTCATATTTATATCATGTACCTACCCTAAAAATAATTCATTATTTTTCACTAATTAATCGTAACATCAAATCAAATCAATTTAGTTGTTTCAAAAATATAAAACGGTTGATATTTAACAACTTTATCAATCAATTACAGTAAGCGACCTTTTACCGTTCCTTGAAGTTTTAATACCAAATTGTTGCCCTGATTTATGTTGGAAGTTGCTATAAATGTATACAATGAAAGGTTATTTAAGTTCACGTTCCATGACATGCAAAGGTACAGTAGTAGTGTACAATGTTTCACACACGTGGGTTTTCATGGACGCATAAAACCCAGTGTCGAACAGATAATAAATTCGTTATCCCTGTCTGATTAGGCGCGAATCGAACACGCAATCCTTTTCAACATTTCAACAGACCGACCTAGCGTACCTAGCTCGAAATAAATGCTAGATTATATTTTAATATTTCAGAACATATCTGTATCGTTTTCCTGTAACTTCTTAATGAAAATATGCTATCAGTTTTAAATGCTATCTGAATTCGTTTAAAGATAAATAAACGGTATTTCACCCCCGCAGTTCTTAATTATTATGCAAGTATAATAAAATACACAACTGCTATAAATTAATTTCCTTTCATTGCTTGAAACTCGACCGAAGTAGGAAAACGGCTCATGAAATATTTCGCCACGAAATGACAGACCGAACCCGATTACCCGCGGGGTCTCGATCAACAAACTTCCCACTCACGTACGTTTCCGAAACTTCACCGCTGCGGTCTAACGTAATTTATTCCTGCGTCTCGACCATTACCGAGTTTTCGTAAGCAGGTACTAATCTTCTTAATTCCCGCTAAGCAACGTGACAAATTCCCAACAATGGATTATGTTTGTGGCGGTGTAAATTATACTCAGTTTATTTGGAGTGTTTTATAATATGCTAAGATTGTTTAGGGAGTTGCTTTATCTGTGCACCTTAATCTCAGGAGCTATGGTGGCGTAATGGCTTAGAATTCTACCTCTCGCTCCAGGCGTCCGGGACTCGGATTACAGTGGAGACTCGATTATCCGGACCTCGGTTATACAGATTGGTGATTGTACGAATTAATATATAGCTAGGAGTCTGTAGGTCAGGAATTCGAAATTTGAAATACCTACAACATTATTTTTTGGAATAATTGCTTCCTTTTTTTAAGATAAACATAATTTATCTCGCTATAACAGCGAGGGTAAATACTGTTTTGAAACTCCTTCAAATTATTAAATACTAGTCATAATATTCATTAGTCATTATATTCAGTGTAACGGCTAAAATTGTTATTTATAAATAAGGTGCTTTTTTTGTTGAAATACGAGTATGGTCTTTGAAAATAAAAACTAAGTGACCCAGACCTTTACTTTTTTTGACGACGGGAGGCAAACCTTCAAAACGTACCGTGGTGCCTTGGGAGAGACACCGATTCAGCCCTAAAACCTCCCCGGTGGGAACTCCATACAGAACGCCCCAGTTTAACTGACCGAACCTAGTAAAGAGAACTTATGTATACGAATATAATGTATCGTACATTACTAGACATATGTATGTGAAAAAAATATAGGTGTATTATATAAAAATCTCATCAAAGAAAAGACTGACCAGGTATAATGATTAGTAATGTTACCTTATGTTTTACAATTTAAGCTACAATAAATCATTCAAATAGCACAAAACAACGGGCCGAGCCTGAAACTTTCTTAGCTGTGGAAACGGTGATAAAATTAAGCTCAATTTAAGTCGTTTACCGCACCCGTGTCTCTTAACGACTTGTTCCATCTAGAACAGGTTGATGGAATCAAAAACGATTTATGCTAAAAATATTGTGTCATTTGAATCTGGTAATATTACAAGTGAATCACAAATGTTCGTTGGTTATGTGGATGTTTGTATTTGAAGATTGCATGTAGCTCGACCGCCTTGAATCACATAAAATGTCATTCGAACGGAAATTCTATGCATATCTTTTAAATGACAACATCTCAATTTTAATTGTTCGTTTCCAAAAACACAAAAATTCCTAAAGTTATTTTAAGTAATGTTTTCTCACTCATTCTGCCGGCACCGCTCTCAAAATTGTAAAGCAATAAACAACTCAATCTTTATAATCAATAGCAATATTTCGAGCATCGAAATGTGAATTATTTTAGTCAAGTTAAAAACATCTTTAGAAGCTTTATTAATTCTGTAAACGTTGAAACGACTGACGTGATAAACGACAAGCGACCGAAGTGATAAAGTACATATTAATTCTCCCGTAATTAAGGCACCACGTAAGGTTGTAAATAAGTACTAGTTTTGACAGCACAAAGAGGCTTAGAATATAGGCTTTTGCAAATGGCCGAAACTGCAAACTTTATACATTGTGTAAATCTGTGCTCACCTAGTTAAAAATTACTTTCATGTAACAGGTATGTACGTATGTACATATAAGTAGGCCATCGCATGATAATTCGAAATGTCAATATAATTACTATAATGTTAATATAATAGACGATTACTTAGTGACGATTATATATGAACTTACTTTTGCTAATAAAATAGGTATCCCTGTATTAATAACTAGAAATATTTTCAATTTTCTAAAACAAACCCAATACCTAATTGTCGAAGATAATTTGAAATATTTAATAGTTTCTATAAGAGTGAAATTTTTAGAGGAATACAACATACGTACACATAACATTGCATGATTTGATCCGGAAACCGAATTTTAATTTGAATTAAAATAGGTATGCAATATTTGTTACTGTTAGCCGGCTTTATAATTGTATCATTAAATGCCAACTGCATTAATATGTTCCCCCACCGGTGTAAGTGAAAATTTTCAATTAAACATGGACAGTGGAAATTATGTGCAATAATTTTGTAGTTCGAATTAAATGTAACGAGCAACAAATATTCAGTTTAAACTTTGCGTTCAATCGATTCTGATTGAAGTTCGAATCAACTGATACATCAAATGTCTGTGCAATGGCATCCGTAACAGAGTTGCTGCTGCGCTGTACTGATTCGCTTCGTGAATACATCAATCCAATGCGATTAATCCAAGCAGCGAAGCGTACCTTTTGACCTCAGATGTTAATGTGATTTAATACTCGTGTGAATTAACAGTTAAATTAAAACTGTACCTACTGGAAGCAGTTTATTTTAATTGGTATCGGAATTCACTTGTTTCTAATACAATTATGGATGTAACAAGATAGTGTTAATAATTGAGTTTTTTTAATAAAGAGTTTTTTAAATAAGGGAAGTACAATATATAATTTGGTCTCGTATGATATAAAAGTTATGATGTTTCGAAATCAATGACATTTTTGAAAGTAGGCCACTCACATCACACAAAGCAGTAATAGCATGTCCGTTTTACCTTAGGGGTCGGGGGTTTGAATCATGACATATTTGATTATACCATTAAGTGCGTGGTAAGCTTAAACACATGAAAAGGCTTGATGGAAATAGTACATTCTCACCACGTAATCATAATATTCCTGAAGTACGAGTATATCAATATAGTATTATCTCTTTGTCTTGATAGTCAAAACATCATTATTTGCGGTCAAGTTTCCGAAGTAACGTAGCATTCTTGAAAACAGGTGTTCGCAGATCCCTCTTACAAATTTATTTGATTACGATTGTGTAATTTTCTGGGTATTTCCAAGGGAAATTACAGTAAAAGTAGGCACCTGCAGACATTTACGTATGCGTACGACATAAATCTACTCTGAAACTTTCATTGTAATGTATTATTTCGAAGCATGTAAATGCTAATTTGTGCAGGGATTTCAGCTAGGTTTAAAGTAAAAGTTGAACAAATGGAAAATAAAATGGAATACTTTAGCATGCACCTGCCTCACTGTTGTGTAACTTTTAACGGGTTTTCTCAATGTTATATTATTTTATACGCATGTAAAATGTACTAGTAGACACATGCCTTGACCCGCTTTTACTCAATCAAAAAATTAGCTAATTATTTTCTATCATAATTCCAGTTTTTACTTCATGCAAAAAATATGATTATTTTTAGGACAAATTACAGAAATTCTAAATTCAAATTTCGTACAGTATAAACATGATTGGTCAGATTTTCGATGTCAGTTACAGCAAAATTTTCTGACTAAATTCTGGAGTGCACGTGTATGTAGGTACCTACTTTGGACACAAACATTTTCTTTTCTTTTGTTTATTGTCTTATTTTTATGTAATAGGTAACAATTTTCTTTAACATTGCAGTTTACGTAAGAATTTTAACGATGCAGATACTTGTATCGATAAAATCCTTGACGATAACTTTAAGTGTAATTTATAGGTACGTTTATAAGTAATATTTAAAAACAAATTGGACCAATTTTAAAGTTCAAAAGAGTATTTCAGTTAGTACCTATCTGTTCTGTGTTCATTAGGCAAGCGAAAACATTTCCCGTTTTTGTTTTATTTATTTTTGTAGCGGCTTCGTCAAATCCGTAAGTAAAAACACGTCGAAGCAAAAATTAAAAGTTGGTCGTTTTCGTGATAATTATTCAAAGAGCTTCGGTAATTATGACCGGAGAGTATTTATTTGTACATTTTAATTGGCTTGTGTTCTTTAGCGAGTTTTATACAAAGCTCAATGAGCTAATTTTCCGAATTTAATAAATAAACCGCTGTTCAAAGGAGCAGGTCGGATGGGATTAAGCCGATCGAAATTGAGATACTGTTGCTAACGAAATCTGACTGAACTTAAGTCTATAATAACGTATATTTTCTTATTGGAGATGATCCCGCATTGTAATTTAACAAAATCATGAAACAGTATGTTTTTAGGTCACATTTCTAAAAATATACATAGTTTGGAAATAAACAAAAAGTCTTACATTTATGTATGCATTTGCATATATGTGGGTATAGACTAGTAACTAAAGATGTGCAACACATTAATTTCTTTTGCTTTTCCTTTCTTTGAAAGCTTTTCTGTAGAGTAGGTGTACTCGTTGTAGCGCCTGTGTGGAATGAAAATGAAGAATAATTTGTGTCCGAGTTTCATGAACAAAAACTATAGCCTATTAACACTAGTACAAAAATACCAGCCGATTTAAATTTGCATATTTTATTTACGTTTTCGTAAGATTTTTAAGGTCGAGTTTTTGATAAGAATAGACTATTTAAGGGACGTTTTCAAATACAGAGATATTGCTAACGTTTCTTGTGCACGCAACTTTTAAATTAAACGTTCACTGTCAGTTATTTGTGGACTTTTTAAAAAATACATATGGATTCAATGTTAGCTGAAATCGGCACGACCTATGGCGTAGTTTTCTAACATAAGTGGAAAATTACAAAGGCACGGAGAACGGATAAGAAAGGAGGCTAAGAACGGCAAACTTCGCACAACTCAGACAACATTATATACGTGGGTACCTACGTATATAATGGTATAAGTAGATACTTTACAATATGCTATAACGTGAGTAGATTTCCTCGCGATTTTATCTTTCATCAGTTAAACGGGTGATATTAAAATTTTAAATTATAAAATTCGTGTACGTTTTCAAAATCATACTAGGATTTGATAATTTACTAAACATACTTGTTTTATACCTATATCAAGATAATTTAGCAAAAATTAAAAATAATAAAAATAGTAGTTTCCGGTAGAAGTGGAAGGGGAAATAAAAGTGTGGTAAAATAGACGTAGTAGAATGCCCTAAAGGAGTTGGTTTTTTTAGCCTGAGATTACAGCTATCAGGAAGTACTGCCATCGTCGCTTAGATTACTAAGGCGTCGCTACTTGTATCGTGAAATTTATTATAGGATTATAATCAGCTTTCAACGGATGCCAGAGGGCTTAAAAAGTTTTAGAAGTTATATATATAGGTACGTTTGTAATTCCTATTTGTAATTGGTCAGGAAGAGTTGGGATACTACAATTTTGAGTTGACGTTTATTTAAGATTATCTATTCAACTGTGTTTATACTGTTTGTCAAAACTTGTATAATTATTTATAGTAGGTATTACTTCCAAGTTACACGACGTTGCTTCCTTACATATAATGAAGAGAAATTATAAACGTACATTACAATAATATAATTACATCATAACATGGCTACTCGACACAAAATATGCTTGTAGTTACATATACATATGTACAAGAATATTTTACACACTTTAAGGACAGCTAGATCAATCTACATACAAACCCAACATATTTTTAAACTGTACATTTCGCTGACGTTTTTATCGTCACTTGTCAGGTTGTGGAAGAGAAAAATTGCTTGGTGTATGAGAAAATACCTATTCCTCGAAGTAAGTTACGGGCGTTTGACCTCGTTATTACTGGAACTGGGTCTAGAGGATGTAGTCCATAGGGAAATATCCTTTGCAATATGGTAATACCAGTCGCCTTGATTTTATTACGTTACAGTTTTCAAATTTCAAGCGATATTTACAATCGCTGTTTTATATCACTTGAAATGATTGCTTTTAAACTCTTAATTATGAGTAACGACTCGCTCGATAGCCGGGTACAATAAGGATTAAAGGAAATATTACAAAAACAGTAGTAACGTAGCATTAAACAGGTATCTTTAATTAATTGACGATTACCTTTTTAAATGCGTATCCAGATATTACCTATCTATTCTTTTGTCCACATAATTAACCCAAATAAAAAATTAATCAAATTGATACCATTTCTCGTCGATCATTATAAATACCTATTTTGAGTTTATGTGCTTTGCACAATAGACGAGGGCCTTGCAAATATCTGGCGCCTGGGGTGTCGCAAAGATGTGCCGCCTGGGGCGTCGCAACGGTTAAGGCTACCACTTAGTAAAGGTGACTAATTACCTTCAGTTAGACCATTAGTGTGTTTGGTAATGAATGTTATTTACATAAATAAAGCCTTCAATCTATCCACAGCAACACGAACAACTATAGAATCATGAATTGTTTTATGTAGCACATTAAAATTTCTGATTAAGAATTTAAATTCACATATTCATGAAACAGTTAACAATTTAGCTTGTAAAGTAAATAACGAATAAAATAATACACGTAACATTTGTTTCGAAACAATAAAACAATTCACTGCAAATTACCATATGCTGTCACGCTGGTGTGGTTTTAATTATGATACGTTCAGTTAACGCGTCGCTCAGTGTTGATAGCGGGAACATGAAAATGAGATAAATGGTTGATGATAAATTAATGTTATATGATAATTAAACATTCAATTTTTTTTATATGTAGAGAGTAACCAATTACCAGTGACTGCTGCCGCCCATGGGCATCTGTGACCAACACCTAATAGGGCTTCGTGTCAAAGCTTAGTATCGAAACAAATCTGCTACTAATTTTGGACTAAAAATTAAGAAGATAAAATATGTATAATGTCTAATTTTTTGCCATTAATAAAAATTTTCAAGTTTCAATAATGAAATTGTTATTATTATTAGCATAGTTACATACATACATTATTAGATAAGTGATGTAGAAATGACAAATGAAATGTAGTTGTAAATATGAATGTATTTGTAAAAATGTACTTGTAAATAAATTTGGGTGAAATATGAGTTAACAAATTACTGATTAATATAAAAAATGTCTTGTTTATTTATTTATATTACCGGTTTTGCTGGGAAACAGAATGAACGATAGCGTTCTTCTCTTCGAGAGCAGAGAAAATAACGGATATTCCGAAAGAAGAAAATGTAGGCTGTATTTTTCGCAATGTCAATTAGTAGATGACATTAACACTGTGAAAAAGCGAGGAACGCTTGAAGATTTTTTCGCGAATCGCGGGTGAAAATCATAACGTAAGTATCTACACTTTGTCTAAGTACCCTTAAATGGGTCTGAATAAAGCAAAACGTTGTTGTTCTATAAACACATTAAGCAACATAATGTGCTTGAAATTTGTCTGCAGACCACCTGAATCACTTTTATTCTTTCTTTGTGAAATAGTAGGTATACTTCATACATACTATAGTTTTATTGGATCATTTTAACCCAGATTCATAGCGTGTGATTAGGTACCGGAAAGGATATAAATTAAGGTATTCTCAAGTTAGCTTCGAAAAGAGTATAAACTATGTAGAACGAACGCAAACAAATACAATGTAAAATAGGTCCATTATTTTTTAATTGCTAAACATGTCTTAGTTGAGCCCTTAACTATTTAAGGTAATTTTTCTAACTTTTCGATAGGATTCAATAAAAAGTATTAAAGTATTCGATTAACTGACTAAATTGCCTATACTCATTTTATTTAATTCATTTTCTAAGCTTTTCTAAACTGTAAACAGATTAATCTAGGGGGGATAAAAATATATTGCTTTAAATTTCGGTCTCTTATTTCGTAGACCTTGATTTCAAACACCCGGCAAGCAACTTTGACTATTACAAATTACGCTTACACTTTAAAGATACAGCATCTAAGCGCATTTACAAACCGTGAAAAATTTTATTGTTGTTACCTTACAAAATGCGAACTCGTACAAACTACCACCAATAACCGGAACAGGAATTATAAAACGATTCATGCATGCATTCAAGCTTGTTAACTTTTAAAGTATTGAGATATCAGCTGTAGATTCTTTTGTTTACTTACGTATTTTACAAAATGTTTGAAAATTGAGTATATTCCGAAGAAAATCTATTCACAACGCTTCCAAGAACTAAAAATGTGAGATCATTTTAAAATTTATTTCCACTAAGGTTTGCCTTTAAAACTTTATTTGGGCGTTAGCCTCGAGGTTCTAAAATACAACAATGTTGACATTGGTTGAATTCTGTTCGAAATTTCACTCGATATGAAATTAAATCTAATTTTATGGAATAATTGTTATGCTAACTTATAGTCCAGTGTTTATATTTGTCTACACACGTCCGTTCAAACAAGTCTATATTTGAAATGTTCGTTCACCACATTATCACTTAATGGAGTATGCATTCGACTAACATGAGCAAATCTAATTTGGCAAACTGCTATTAGTAGGTATGGTTGCTTCTCTATGGTAATGATTGATGAAAATCGCTTATTCTTGACTCAAAACAGAATTTTAACAAAATTTGTTCCAGTATTTATATGAGAAAAATAATTATCAATCTATTTTATTTCAAAAGAATTTAATTTATTACAATATTGCACACCATTGAGCTTACGGGTCACATTGAATTAAATCCTTCTGTTAATTACAGTATGGGACAATTAATTAAGTAAATAAATTAAGTAACAATTATCATCGTCATTATCAACATTACCATAGGTTATTTACAGGATTTCCTTTAAAACATATCATTATAAACAATTTTACTTTCTAAGTTACTTAAGTATTATACACTGAGTACCTAATATTGCTTTGTAATATGTTTTGTTTACCGACACAAGTAAGGATCCGATTTCAACAAAGTTATTGCGGATTCCCTTAAGGACGAAGCGAAATTGCGTATCTCGCGGAAGTTGCAAACCGAAATCATATACTCATTATACAAACATATTATTAGATTTCCGAGAAGTAGCGCCGGACCCTATTAGGTACCTTTTAGTGATACAAGGATCAATAAATTTGCTTCAACTGATGCGGGTCATTCATCACTATACAACAAGCGCAACTGGGTTTTTCCCGCTGTATAAAAATTGTTCTGCTGATCTCCAACCGTAAATAAATTGATGACGCCTGTTTTGATTATATCACCGTTTCTAGAGTCATTCGGGTCGTTTAATAAGGTATAGATATAACTTTATTTCGATGATAGACAATTCAAAATATCTATGTAGTTGTTACACATGTTACATAATTATGACAAGTACATTATAAAATTAAGATGTGTAATTATTTAACATAAAAAACTTACTACTTGTTACATATACCTAAGTATGTATATTAATTACGTGGAAAATTGTAGTATATAGTTTCTGATTTCCAGAGCAACAATGTTTATGTAGTAACGGCATCAATGGATCTTAATAAGGATGTAGACTCAGTTGGCTCAATGCTAAAGCTATTTGTATACTCCACTTGATGGTCGCGTAAGCCGATAGAATATAAATTCGATCCGCCGAACTTACTTGCGCTGGATATACGAGTACATAGATTCCGTTTGATAAATAGATATCTCACTCGGACAGCTGAAATACCCTTTTAAGAACTCATATCCAAAAGACAGAATACTAAAATACAAAGGAATATTATTATCTAAGTATATTTTTAGATTCCAATGTTAGACACGGATGGTTTAGGATGAGATTAGCAGTCTACAACTTTTATAACACAATATGAAGAATTCTAGAGTATGTGGGTTATCCCACAATGTTTTCCTATACGGATATAGATAGTGATATTTACTTTTTATAAAGATGCGAGCCGTAATTCGAACTGCAGGCCCATGGAGTAAGAAGCTGTAATCCAAACAAGCATGCGCTACATACATACATACCATTGCGCTACAAATAAGTATTAATTCCTTTTAAGCACGGGTATTTTATTCCGCTGTCGACTTACCAAGTGTCCAGATAAAGCCACTAAATTCATTGCGACTGGACAATTGTGCAAGCGGACGGAATGTAAATGCAGTTCGGCTCGCTTCCTTCTGAGGGAGATAGATTCCGTTTCCTCCCGCGGAAGAGGAAATTGTCTGGCCGGACAGGCGCATGTCTAGCGCGTTTATCACAAACTGTTATTAATATACGAATACATTTGTAGATTTCGTGCACAAAGTTCGCGTCTCTACTGACAATTGATAATGATATGTTTTGTAATGGTTAAATTAATTGTTTTATTATTCAATTTGTACAATGTAGTATATGCAAGAGCTGAATACACCACCACGTGTTTAATTACTCATGGCTTGAATAGATCAATTTCGAACAACGTTTAAAAAGCGGTTTTAATGCAATGAAATGTTCTCAATGGAAAAATGCAGTAGTAATTGCGCAAAGTTTGTTTCCACTATGTCGAGTGAAATGCAATATTTAAAACGATAATTACATAGGGAAAATTATAAATACCCTTATTAAAGATGTAGGTCTTAATATTATTAAAACATTTCGTTACAACTTTTGTTTCTGGGTGTGCAATCTCAATACAGGTATATGAAAACTCATAAACTTTCCATTAATCATTTAATACATGGGTGTTATTAAAACTCTTGTTTGGTAGATACGAGCATAGCTTTGGCGTTAATTAGAAAAGTTAAGTCGGAGATCTTGTTAAAATTTGCAACTTTGAACGTTAACAAAGTTACGAAGCCTCTGGTGTTTGATCTTGTAAGCTTCTAATGTACGGATGGCTTGAATTATTCATATTTTTATACTGTTCAAAACAAAGTATTTATAAAAGTGCCTCCATTATATTGATATGACCATTTTTGTTTACTTCAATTTAATCGATGACAAAGACATTATTATATTAGTCGTGATTTTTTAAAGGAAGAGAATAGCAAACGTGCTGGGAGCAGTCAGGAGCAGTTACAACCTCTTGGCGCTCGTGAAGATCTGCAATCAACCTCAACAGAACTGCAGGAACAGGAGTGTCAGTGTAACTTCATTCAGTTATTAAAATGATTAGTGACAATCGTGATTAGAGAAAACTTAGAAATGTCGTCTGGCTTCTTGCGAATCTACTTACCTATATCTATTATTACCACTATATCCACTACATAACAGAACTAACCATATAACTTGCATTTTTGAAGCGACGTTTTATTCGTATTATCTTTATTAAGTATATAATAAGCTGCAATGGATATAGCATTTCAGTACCATCGAGGATTAAAGAAGGAATGTGAATATGATCAAGAAAATCAAAGCAGATAATACACAAACTTGGTTACCTGTAGTATACGTACACCCTTCGGAATAACCCTTAATACAAAACTTAAGTAAAGTTTAAAAAGGCTTATGGTTTTTATTGTAACCCCAATTTAATTGAATTGATCTCCTCGAAACAATTGCGGACTACAATTAAATTAACAGGAATTAGATTAAATGAACCTCGATTAATGAAAAGACATCAATCACCTCCGTTAAATCTTGGTGAGTTACAAGAGAAGGAAAATGAAGACTAAAATTTTGTGTTTTAGACGATTATTTCAAAGAAAAGATTAAAGAAACAACATAATTATTTGTACAAGTGTTATTATTAAAACGGAGTGACGTGTCTATTTCTGAAGTTATTTTAAAGGCTTTCCAAATGAGCAAGAGTAAATGATAGAAGATACGAAAAACGTTACGTATACAATAATATAATAAATGAGTTTCCATATAATGTATTCTCGGAGCTCATTGACAGCAATGTTAATGCAATCCTTAATGCCTGCGTGGGTTCGCAAACTTCGATACCAAACAATGATCTATAAGACGTATAAAGGACTATTGAAGCTTGCCAGAATTGTAGCCCGTTGAAATCCTTCGTCTCTGCCTATTCCTATCCTACAGGCGTGTATGTAGAACCATGACTGATATAGTCGTTTTCAAAGCTAATAATTTCCAGTCAAAGTGTAATTCAGGCTACAATTTCCAGTTATTTAATTTGGATTAATACAATCAATCTTCTTTAATCGCTTAGGCATGTAAATTAATAGAGGCAACGTGTAGTAAAACAGTAGTAATTAAATACCTCGGGGCTCGTACGACCGGTCACATCCGAGTTGAGTGCGTGAGGGGCAAAGCAATTACTATAGATTGACTCTCCGTTATTAAATATGTATATGCAATGAACATTGCTGGCCTATAATCTAGTTGTATCGAAAGAAAAAAATCTTTACTTTTATTGCTTTACTTCACTTTAATTCTTAAAAGTAAAGTGATACAAATGCTAGTTTTAATTTTTTATTTCACTCGACAACAAGCGAATAACAATTAAACATAACGGTTTTTCAATGAGTATTACTTTATTTATATTATATATTAATGTGGAAGGTGCAATGTAATGTCTTGAAGATTATATTTTGGCATCTATATATAATAGTATATAGATACACGATCAATTTATTTCATTGGATATATGACGGAATAAATATTAAGACAGACTTTTATACGACGTCTTTGACAATACTCCTACGTCTCTGCCTACCTGAATGAGAAAAAGCGTGACGCTTTATCCCGTCTAATAACTTATCGATACTTATAACCTCTCAAACTTCTAACAAGTCTCGAGGGTTTATGTAACGATAATAACCGGAAAAACTGTTTAATGTGCGCTCGGAACGCTGAAGTGCTGTTAAAGAATAGCCTCCAGCGGGTACTCACCCAAGAGTCCAATGTTCAGCGTTTCTTAACAAGACAAATCCCTTTGCCCCAGGCTACCACGGAGCATAATAAGTAAAAGCGAAGTATACACAAAAAAGTAAGGCAAAAACAAACGTATAGATACCGTAATGTAAACTCTTATTAGTAATTATTAATAATAGTAATAACTGGGGGACAATTCCACACACGGCTGTCTGATCCCAAATTAGGCAATTTAATGCCTGTGTTGTGGAACCGGACAGCTGATAAACCCAAATATATATAAACATACGATATACTACTTATATAGATATTTTTATTACGCCCAGACACAGAACAAACAAATGTATTCATCATACAAATGGTGGGAATCGGAGCCACAAGCTCCGGTTTTGCAGTCAGGATCTCTAGCCACACGACCACGAGGCCATTCAAGATTAAAATAAAGATGCTTAGATAATATTTAATAATACTACGAATAGTTTGAATTGTAAACGATCCGAATTAAAAGGAAAAGAAGTGGAGATTTGTGGTTCTAACGATATTCTCGCTCAAAAGGAAACAGAACATCTCCGTAGCTGTAAGAAAGATACCTGTGTTTACTTTTCATCCGCTTACCGTTCACTACTTTCTAAGCAAAAATCTTTTTAATCATCTTTTAAGTCAAAACTATCATCAGCATTTCTTAAAGATAACTTTAAGATATGCATCCACCACGAACCAATTAGTATAAAATATAATTATAATAAATATTTGGCTATTTGACATTAATTTAAAAAAGGATTTAATATATCATCAAATTTACATTGAATGTAGTTTTATTTTGGTTTATTCAAGAAACCGAATATATTATACACCAGAATCATTTGAAGCCACCAAAACCAACATTGTACGGACAGTTCCCCGCTTTTATGTAAACACGCTTTATTTAACGAGCACAAAGTCAACATTTAGATTAAAACCTTTCGTAGCATTTCCTTTATTGATACTCTTGTGTGGGAGTATAAAAGGACGCCATTCTTTTATACCTCATCTTATAACCTATACAGAAACACAAAAATACATATATATTTATATATATATAGACGTGATATGCAACTGGCCTATTGGTTTTTTTTTTTATTATAGGATAGGCTTGCGTTTGACTGCGAGCTCACCTGATGGTAAGTGAGGTGCAGTCTACGATGGAGCACGCTAGCGTAGAAAGTGCCTATTCACTCTTGTTTTAATGTTGTTGTTTGTTGTCTTGTTGGTGTAATAGCTAGCGACCCTGACTGCTGACCAGAGGTCGCGTGACCGATTCCCAACCAGCATAAACATTTTTATGTTGATCACATTTGTTTATTCTAGGCATGGGTGTTATTAAATTATCTCGTAGAGAGTAGTAGGGTAGAAAAAATATATTGAAGTAGACATTTTTATTATTATTTTTAAATAACATTTCAAGGATTACTTCCTACTTTATTCCGCTTATTTGTAACGCGAATTTGTTATAGGCTAACAAGCACCTCTAACAAGACTAACAGTAACACACGAACCCTCACGAACGTTAACAGGTTTAAACCGGTAAGCGCTGCAATTATGTCAATGAGGTGCTGGAGAAGTGCGTTATAAATATTCGTTTAAAATTTCGTTTTCCATTTGGAAAGTATAAATCCCGTTAAGTCAATTTATTCATTTGTCGTCAATAATAATTTACACGCAGATTAAATAACAATGAACGCACTAAAATAAAGAATGGCATTTTTTGAACGATAAGCAAGGTATGAGTCAATTTTATATTGGTGAAAAATGCCCTAAAACGCATTGAAAAATGCATTTGAGTTGCTAAATTTCGATAAAAAAATTTGATAAATAATTGAAAATTTTTACCAATTTTGCTATATTGCTTACAGATCGAACCCAATAATGTTATTACAAAAAAGTACCTATACAAATGATAAACATTCAAAGAATATCGGCTGAAGAAACGGAAACAGAGAGAGCGTACGTTTCTAAGTAACTAAGCTAATCAAAATGTTTTGATTAGTTTCGTTCGTGTCCCCAATTCGTTTGAAAGTTATGAAAACGAATTTATAGACAAGAAGCGCTGTACAGATAGCAGCTCGACGTAAAAGTTACCATCAATACCGAAACATAATAAGATAAGTTACTTTATGTATGTTTGTGATATAATATACAACTTGTATCACCAGATACAAGATAATTACTTCGTTAAACAACTATTGTTACCCCCCTAGGGCTGTAGATAAATATTAACCCTGTCATCCCTTCTAATAGCGCCCGTAACTTTACGACAGTGTGAGTAAGACGTTTGCTCAAGATTACAGAATACTATGTACCGTGTGGATAAAGTGCGCGGCTACATTCCACCTCAACACATGATGTCACAACGTATACAACATTTATAATAATACAAAGTTAAAGTATATCTGTAAAAGGAAATGAATCGGAAATGTTTTAAACTTAAAAGCAACGGAAACGACGGGTGTGCTGATACCGTTTAAAGAACGTTCCCTGTGCATGTGTACCTTAGACATACCAAAATCCACCAATTAACGTCGAGAAAGGTTTACAACAGAGTGTTAGTGAGTAAAAATCCCATATAACGCATCTTTTATATGCTTGCGCGGGGAAATTCGATAAAAGCAAAATTATAACCTCCTTGAGACCGAGCATAGACAATTCGGCGACCGGGGAAATTATTTATCTATTATTTAATATTACTTTTACATGCGCAGTGGACATCTTGTTCTGACATCGCCCTACATAACAGGATAAAATAAATGAACTCTGACCCTCTGTCCGGAAATCACAACTGTGATTAATATACGACCCATAGTTGGTAGGTTTTGTTTGAATTAAATTATTCTAATTTAATTTCAAAGTACACTTTTAGTGTGCTGAATTAATGACCCGTAGAGGGCAACCGTAAATTCCACTGAACTCACTTTTACGCTACTTTTGCTGTAATTCGGTAATTGTGTAATTCATCAAAACAATAATTGATAACTGTATTAAATTTGGCATCGTTATTCGCTATTTTGTGCATTAGTTAGGTAAATAAATCTTTAATGTTTTGTAAATCAATAGGTAAATTACACAAAAAATATTTTACTAATAAAAAGTGACCGAGACCCGTGGAAATGCTAAGTCTCTACCTATCCCCATAGAAAAGAGGCGTGACAATAAAAGAATAGCTTGTATATTCATTAATCGAATGTGACAAATTGTTGGAATTTTTTACGTCTATCATTAAAAATATTAGACGACGACGTGTTAGTAATGATTTTTATAAGGCCAGTTGTAAGAAGCAACTCCTTCTTTGGCACAGATAAAGCGTCGCGCATAAAATAATACATTTCGAGATGTGTCAGATAAATTTAAAGAGCGTACTGGAGCTAGTATCTATTACAACAAGCGTGGTGTAAAAGCAGCAGTTTAAAACAATAACGTTTTATATACGCTATAATAAATGACCACAAACTACCCGGGCCGGGGGTAACTTCGCAACTTTGTAATGTATTCCGGACGGACGCCCCTACGTGATGGGTTATATGTATGTAGTAAAGCTCGATCCACATTGTATCTATTCTGTTGGATATCCTGAGTAAATGACCCGTGGTATTAGAACCATATTTTTTTTTTCACTTTTAGCAGCTTCGGTTGGTTTGAGACTAGAGTGGTTGTTCAGGACTCGTGAAGCTCTTTTGGAGTTTGATGTTCTAAATCTTCGAATGTCAACTTCGAAGGCCTACCCACATTTATTTGAGTGCCTAGTGCAAGTCGGCCTCCAGCAAAAAACCCAGCCGTCCTCTAAATAAAAGAATTACATTTATACATTTATTTCGTAGTTTCAATCGTATTTTTCATAATTCCCTATATTTGGATTTGATCTACACTACTTGTATAGTACCTACCTACCTACTTTTGGGCTACTATCGGGCTTCCAACTCATTGCAGATTTTAATAATAGTATAATTTTACCGTATACATCAATTTTATATTCACTGAAAATTTACATGCAGAATGCTCTTTTTACTAGCGATTTAAATGCGCGTTCAAGGAGGTTCAATATAAATATGTAGATGTGATTGTAGGCCATGCTTTTACGATTATAGGCGGTACGTCACACTCAAACAACTGTATTCAATACTAGGTAGTCAAATATACTTAAGACAGTAGGTATACCATCGATTACCACGCTAGGTGAAACCTCATTACTGTGAAACTCATACGATAAATTATTTACAATCATTGATCTAACACGACTATTATCTCAACAGTGCTTTATTTTATATTATATTGTTATTATTGAGTATTTTACAAGAGCATTACGTCCGTTATAGTTCGATGGCCACCGGTAATTATAGTTTCAAACTATTTTCGGTTGTCGTGCGCCAATTAAGTCGTTAAGGCTCACGCACATGATGGCCATACAACGCCTCAGTTAACCGTATTCCAAAACCAGCTATGTGAAGTAACTCTATTTTAGCCTTATGTAGCCCGATCAATAGATAGCGGACGATAATGTTGATTGATATAATACAGAAAAACTCATGAAGCCCAGTTCAGAAATGCGCTGTCTATACCATAGTATGTCATCGTTCAGCATCATCATCATCACCTTTTAGATCATCATAATTTTGTATTCAATTTAAAAATGGTGAGAAAATACAATTTTCTCATATAAAAAAATATCTCGTGATCAGAATTGAGATAAAAACAAACTGAAAGAAGAAATCATGTATTTCTCTTACATGTTCTGAATTCTTGTTTTATAAAATACTTGCACCACAGGGAAAAGTGGCGCATTAAGCATGCATGCATATTCGGGGAACGTAATTTAGAAGTTTCATGCTCGCATTTACATATCAACTCTTTCGCGGTGATTTTCGCTTTTCAGTCCACACTTTTTTTCTATCATGTTGTAAAGTAACAGGTGAACCAATCAAAATAATCTTTTTATTCGCTTCCAAAATATGTGAACACTCGCAGGTTATTCAGGACAAATATGGTTTTTGTCAAATATGGTTTACCAGAAAAATCTACAATGTAAGATTGTACAAGCAGTACAATTACACCAAACCTAAATCCATCGGTAACGGCATAATGATATTAAAGCAAACACAAAAGCGATTATAAGAAGTCATAAAGGGCTAATAAACAGGGGTAAAATTAGGCAGCCACGCATACATTTATAACGAAAATGCATTAGTGTTATATGTGATATTAACAAAGTTGAAACGCGGCACGCATTAAATACGTATTGTTATACAGAGACTTCTTAAGATCCAAACGATTTAGCCCCAAAAACCACGTCGACAATAAGAAGATTGACGTTCACGTATCGCTTTTGCTTGGAACTGTACTACATACGTTGGATTTATGGATCACTTTCCTGGCAACGATTTATATACGAGTATACTCGTACTAGTAGTACCTATTCTTTTGTTGACAACATAGAAATATGTACATAGAAATATGTTGGTCAGGTTGGTCTTTGGTGATACAATAACTTATATGATCGCTATTCGTTACTCGCATCCGGTATTGGGAACCCTTATTGTGGCAGCGATGTATTATTTAGCTTCCTTTTCTCAAGCTTAATGTAGCACGAGTCGTATTTAAGGATCAGCGAGGCGCGCCATATTTCTGAACTTATATAAGACACATGTCTTACATACATTTGAAAAGCTATCAAAGAACTATGAAACGTATTTACATACGTAGAAGCATACTATTTCGCATAGCTTTAAGCAGAGATAACGGATTTTGTATTAAATGCGTAGTTATATCTATATAAAGAATTATAACTTTATTTTCATGGCATTTAATAACGGCCGAGATGCAAAACAAACGATTTTTTATACTTTGTAATTAAATAAGCAACAATAAATTGTCTGCTGTTATATCGTGCTATACGTATGGCAGTATTTATTGCCAAAATTTATCTGAAACTTTAGTCGATACACACTTGTTTAATTTTGAGTTAGCATTGTTAAAGTCATATAAAATATTGTGTTATATCTCATTCGCGCGATAATGTTTTGTTCAAGATTTACTTTCAATGCTTTGGAAACACCGTCTTTTTAATATACTCTAACATAAACGAATACGAATATTTCTAATAAAGCACCTCCTTTAAAATAAACCGCTCTGAAATGAAGAGAATGAAAAACTAGAAAGAACAGTGCGTCCTTTGTGCGCCCTGTTTGTGACTTCAGTGTACAAGCGCAGGGATATTTTGTGCGCAAGATGACTTTGCCTCAGAAACAAAAGCTTTTAAACATACACAAACAGAAAGGTAAACGTTTATAGTTCAAGTATAGACGACTGAAACCATTCTCTCGACGTAATATATCGATAATCATAATAATTATTAAAACTATGTCACGTCAGTGTATTGTAATCTTTTAAGAAGTAATTGGACAAAACAACTTTGTAACAACTAATTCGATAATATTATAACAACTGAAATATATTGCGTCGTTGGTTATGTTCGGCAGGCAGTATTAGTCAAAACAGAGTGCACTTTACGAAGTATTCGCTGTTTGTAATCCATCACGATCGCGCTCGGAATTTGCTCATTCAACGCGTTGCTTGAGCGGAAAATGCAAAATGGAGTGGTCAATTTGAGATATGAATGCAGACGATATATCGCGAGCGCGCGTCGCGTCGCTGCACTGAATCAGCCGGGGAGGCTAAAATCTCACTATTTGTGTTTCGGTACCATGAGCAGAATTAGTGTTATTATATCCGGGTTATTTTAGTGCCGGAAGTAATGTTAAATATCCAGTCTAATTGAGTCTAATTAAGTAGATTGGAACACCCGCGCTAATAAACGGTGCGTAGTTTATAATTGGCTACAAACAACAATTGCATGTATGTACATGTATGTATGTATTTCTACATTAAGGTTTCAGTGCAAATAAATAAATAAAAATAAATAAATTTCTTGGATTTTTTAATTTTTTTTGATACATTGTACAATGTACATCCGTACACGTAATGTATTTTATTCGGTTTGTTAATTAACGTAATATTAGTTTACAACGCGTGCTAGGTATCGCCACGTCAGAGACGTTTAAATATGGAATTGTGTTGGTATTAAAAAAAAACAAGAGAATATCAGGAGACCTGGATTCAAAATAATGGATTATGTGTTCCTAGATATAGTGTTTTCATGGAGAATGATTGCTGTATAGAAGAAGAAAAGTGACACAAAATAGAGTGAAGGTGGCGTGTACGAATAAAATTTTGCTGTTCTAGCAGAAGTGTTAACATTTAATGCGTAAACAGTCAACTTGACATCAACGGAATATGTCAGAAAAGCTGCTACAAATAAAACAATAGCTACATGATAATCTTCTGTGCAATGTTCCGGACAAATTCATACCGACTGCAATTTTCATGTCCGTTAACCGTTCCACTAAAATGTTCCAACGTTCTCTGTTCAGGAATGCGATGCACGTTGATACGCAGGCTTTTCGCTCATTCATCGCGATGCCAGCGAGATATAGAAATCCGCTGCTCAATTTCAAATATGAATTGAGGCTGTATGATTTGAATAAAATGCCTATGTCATTTTGTTACATTTTTGAATTTTTTTTGACCTTATACGGTTGGGTATTTACCCAATCCGTATATTATATATGTTGTTTATTTAAACAACATACAACGGACGGGACTTCACGTATTGATTTTTCACAAAATCATCTGCATATTGTGTAATATTTATATTTGTAAATGCATTTACATACTTCATGCATTGATATTAGCAGAAATTTATTGAGCATTGTTACCTTTGCAGTTGAAATTTGAACGGTTTTAGTGGAGTTGATTGTAAACAATAACTAACTAAAACCCGAACTAACTAGACAGTTCGCGAGCTATAACAATCACCGTCGTTATTTGTTTACTCGACGCCGTCAACTGGAGATGCAAATGGAGCGCTTAGTTTAAGCTTCGCATGTACATGTGTATATGCCGATATGACACGGATTCTGTAATGAACTTAATGTGCATTAAATTGCAAGTCGCACGTATTCCGTTCAAGCGCTTAAAGCGCTACAAGTGATGAAAATTTGAAGAATCCGTATGTATTATGGTACAAATGTTAGTAGTAAGGCTTCTTTTGGGTTACATACATATTTTTTATAACAAGTAGGACATATGTGGTTTCATTCAAAATTATTCCGGATACTCTCGCTCCGATTTTATATTCATCGAATGGGAGAATGCTCTTAAGGCTAAGCTAATTATCTCTAAGAAGTTTTAAGTTCACGGCGTCCATACTTACCTTTGCGCAGCGTGGTAACATTTCCACACACTGCAGAGAACGTTATCAAGAAATCTGATGTGTGCGGTTTTGTTATCAATATTTTCCTACACCGCTATAGCAAGTGACACTAATCCCAAAAACGTAGTTAATAACCATACGCATCAACCTTCATCACACAAATATAGTCCCTAAGTAGGAATCGAACCCACGAGCCGGCTCATCAATGAGATACACTAACCACTTATGCTAGTGGTAATTTAATAGGTATTTGATATTTCGTCTATTTCTTATGAAATGTTGAAAATATTTTATTAAAATAAATGACTCGGTTATCTAATAAGGAATGTATGGAAGAGATTTGCTTTTAGATAATCGTATTATACTCCAGAGTATGTTAGACCTCATGTAGGTTTAAGCTAAGTTAACCGTCTCGGATGCGGCGCACGTTGCTTATTACTAGCCCGCGCTGGCTGTGTTATTAGCGGTTTAACACCTGCCCCAGGAACTACTCTAGTTATATATAGCATGAGAATCTAGCTTCACTAGTTGTGTAACTGTTTATTAGACGTTTCTCACGGTGCACCCCTGGATAAGGGCTTCCGATGTTAAGAAGGTTTTTGTCGTAGTCAACCCTGACTAAGTGACGCTGGGCAGGCTTATTAAAGCTTAGAAAAAATTATATATTTTATATACTCAATGTGTGTAGATACCATCTTGACAAACTTCTTGGAAACTCGTCGAACTTCATTAAAAGGTACTTCACTTAC
>DWGJ01000880.1:0-23975 GCA_018246895.1 Aspitha aspitha aspitha | reverse complement strand
TTTACAATATTGTTTTATTTTGATTAATTTTCAAATGGCTACCCTGTAAAATGTGAATTTTGGATTGTGCGAGTATTCATTAAAAGCAGCGATGTGTAAAATCGGACATTCGAAATTCGAACATTGAATTCACCGTAGGACAGACAGACTAACAATCAAAGAGCGAAACGGTAAATATATCCAAAGTTGATAATTCCTGATATGATATAAAATACAATTTCATTATCAATGACATTAATAGTCATGTTACAAGCTATTTCTATTAAAAATTCTGTTTTACAAAGCGTTAATCCCAAACAGATAATTAAACAGTGAATGTAGTTTGCATTTCGATTCAATAGATGGCGTTGTTCCCACATTACTATAGACATTTAAAAGTACGTAAAACCCATTTTAAACGAACAATACAATGAAATCTCGACATTTTCAAATTCTATCACATTATAATCTCTAAATACACACGTAAGTACTATTTTTCCACAACTTTTAATAATAATAATTAACACGTAACTAACACGTCAGGCAGCGGTGCCTGACAGGTGTAAGATTTATTGGAGTCATCGGTGTCTAACATGGCTTGACCATTTTCCATCAAAATGCAGTAATCGCTTCCTGTCTTACGAAATAAAATGCTTGACACGGCGCTGGGACGAAATTGTATACCGTATCGCTGCGTCAGGGCCGGGTGCCTGACGATATTTTTTTATAAAATATCTAAATAAACAGTGATTTTAAATGATATTACTTCGACGCAAGAATTCCAATTGGTCAACTCAATAAATCTTAGCAGCTAAAGTGTTAAACATTTTTTTTTATAATTACCTAATCAACATATTCATCTAAAAATCTACATTGACACAAACTAGTACTACTTAGCTAAATACAATGTTATAAAAAAAGCTCAGTATCGTGTACCCCAAATACAAGGTGACGGCCAACGTGACCATTTTCACCAATTGATGCAAATAGAAGAGTCTGGAACAAACATATGCAAAAAAAAAACTTAATATTACTTAATACAAGCTTCTATCCGCGACTTCATTCGTGTAATCCAAGATAAAATCATTTGCAAGATAAATACATTACAAATTGTAACAAAATCTGGTTTGCAATTTAAAAAAGCTAACAGCGCCATCTAGTAATGTAAGGAAGAGTATTTTAAGCATAAAGCATTAATTTTAAATCTTTCCATGTATTTTAAGGAATGAAATACAGCCTATATTACATGCAGACTTTAAAGGAGGCTTTAAAGGCGTAAACATCCGCCAGAAGTATGTTCTGCAACATCCAGGAGTATACTTCAAGTCTATTGCGAATGCAGGAGTAACGTTAAACGTAAAAGTTATAACCATCCAAAGCCACTTAAAGTCTAATAAAATCTTTGAGACGAAGACCGAGTTAGTGGTTAGGAAAAACCTAAGCCCAACAGTGGGCAGGTATCGGCTGATGACGTCAATAAAGTAGCAATTGATTCCAATGAAATATTCTGTTGTAATCTTTCATTTACCTGTTCCACTTCTTCCTGGCTTCTGGAAGGGTGGACAGATCATCCTTCACCAGGTAGATGCGGAGGCCTGGAAAAAGTAATCATGAAAAATCTAAACACTGGTATCCTATTCAGGCAAAGGTTAGGTGGATTTTTATCAGCATGTGATAGAACCTGTATACGGTCCGCCCGGGGAAGTACCACCGCCACACCTTGCACTGCCGCGAAGCAGTTGTTTCAATTGTGTTTCGGTCCGAAGGGTGTGGATGCCGGTCCACGTGTGTACCAGAATTAAATTAAATTTCTTTTATTCATTATCCGGTATACCCATACACTCAATGAAGGTCATGTATCAGTCATCGTACTTCGGCTTTATGCCCCTCAGGCTATAGTAGACCGGGAGAAAAAAGCCGGCGAAAAAAAACTCCCAGCACTCTTTTAAATCGACCGTCTCAGTCTTCAAGAGTGGCAACGCATCTGTGACCGACTTCTGACAGGGTAACTACTAACACTCACTAACTGCACCTACTAAAACTTACTAACTGGAGTAATATCACTAACAGTCCCATTCCCGCAGTCCTGTTACTAAAGAATACTCACCAACAAATTCTCATTAACACCTATACCAACTGAATCCACACTAACAGTCCCTACAGCCCTGTTAGCAGTCGGTTACAGATGTCCATGGACGTTACCACTTGTGACTGCCGCCTACTTCTTCGCTTTATTCTTCTTCTTCTTGGTGCCCCATCCTAACGGGTGTCGGCGATCATCTCTCTAAAGGAATCTCGGTCTTCAGTCTTCCTCTTTAGTTCCACTGCCCTCTTAATGCCTGTCCATGCTTCGCTTTATTAAATAAAAATAATACCCAATAGGAAGGTCTCGGTCATGTAATCCCAGGACATATCTCCGATGTTGAAGGGGAACACCACCATATCCTGGCTGGAGAGAGAGCGCCACATCGCCCGCACGCCGTCGTCACTGAACTTCCAGTCTTGGGTAGAGAAGTAGAAGAGGATGGTGGCCAGCTTGCTCACCTTCTTGTAGAACGATAGCATACTGCAATGGGAGAAGTATTACCATCACGCCAGTTCCTAAGGGTGTAAGATATAAGCGTCTAATTGTTAGATAAGCCCAAGTGAAAATTAATAGGAAAAAATCCCGAAGAAATGCGTATGTATTTATGATAATTTATATAATCTGTATTTTAACAATTAATAAAACCTTAATTATGTTTGATAAATTGTACATTAAACTTTATTGATATCAGATGAAGACGGCTATAACAACTTACAATTTTGAAGCGTCAGTTCTTATTTCAAATAATAAAAAACAGCGCCATCTATTTTTAAACGAGGTACTATTTCATGTGTTAACGAAATACCAAAATACGTAAACACAGATGTCGCTCTACGGACCGTATTAACGCAAATATCCGATGACGTCACAGTAATTTGAGCTTATACTGAACATATATTTTCTTTACTTCAAAGCAACAGATATACTTCCTCCCCCGATTCATTATTGATTCATTCATGAAAGAATTCATTTTTGATAATAAGGAACAGCAGATCTGCCGATTGACAGCTTTGTGACGTCACAAAACAATTTTTTTTTCAAAAATCGAACTCACGAGCGTCTCTTCCCCGTGATGAAAGAGAAAGTGTCGATGAAAACTGCAGTCAAATAATGTAGGAAAAAGTTATAAAACAGGAACATGTAGTAATTGTTGGTTGGGTTCAGGCCGTAGTACCTGAAATACGATATCACGTTAATGAATGAAAGAAAGAATATTTTTAATTAACCAAAATAACAACGAGATCTTAATATATGACTTATCTTAATAATGACTGGCCTCTTGGTCGAGTGGTCTAACCACCGGGGTCGAGTGGTCTAACCACTAATAACTGGGGACAATTCCACACACGGCCGTCTGATCCCAAAATGGGCAATATAATGCCTGTGTTACGGTGACCGGACAGCTGATACAGCTGATACATACGATATAGTACTTATATAGAAATTTTTATTACCCCCAGACACAAGAGACAAATGTGCTGCACACACAAATGTTAGTCCCGGGTGGGAATGGAAGCCACGAGCTCCGGTTTTGCAGTCAGGGTCTCTAACCGCTCGACCACGCGGCCAGCCAGTGCGAAATTATTTGCGAATACAACGTCGGCTTGCTGAGTTTTATTGAAACTGATTTGCGTAACTAATTCAAGATTACAAAATAAACAAACTCGTAAACTCGCGCGCCTATCTGTCAATCTCATCTGGTTTGACGGAAACAAGATGGCCGCTGGATCGGATCCAGATCGTAAATACCGAATAATATTATAAACGTCCACAATGTCTGTCTGTCCTTTCATAACAAACTGATTCCTATACAGATCACGGTAATCCTAATGACCTTTATATTTTTTCAAATTTAAAGCTACACGAAGTATATGTACATCACCCATAAATATGATAATCGTACACCTAAGAGATACACATCTCTTATCTCTTATATATACAAAAATCCCGTGTCACTATGTTCGTTTGCGAAAATCTCAGAAACCACTGAATCGATTTCAATGACTTCTTTTACATACGAGTAGCTATTATTTGATCCAACTTAAAAGATAGGATAGTTTTTATAGAATAAATCAACAATGAATGTCATTTGTCAATAAATTTTTACATAACATCAATTTCTGAACGCACGATATTTGACATATATGATTTGACACAATGTAACCATGGCAACGCGTGGTCTGGCACATCTGCTTAGTATTTTAATTTAACTAATACAAGACCCCTCGTGTAGCGATGCGGTTTTATTGCGAAAATAAGGAAAACGTCCTAAAAAGGTTAATTTTCATAAGGAAAAGTGGTGCCGTGCTGCATCTTCCTCCTGACCTCCGCTCGAGGACGCTTCACTATAAACTGGCATCCGTCTTTAGCATTTTATCTCTTAAGAGAACTCGTGTCCTAATTTCACTCTTGGTTTATTTCGGTTGGAGAAATTAAAAAACCGGCCAAGTGCGAGTCGGACTCGCGCACGAAGGGTTACGTACTATCATCTAAACACGTTTATTGTATGGGGACCCACCTTAATATATATATATTTCATTTTTAGTATTTATTGTTATAGCGGCAACGGAAATAAAACATTTGTTAAAATTTCAGCTTTCTAGCTATCACGGTTTATGAGATACAGCCTGGAGACAGACAGACAGACGGACAGACTGCGGAGTCTTAGTAATAGGGTCCCGTTTTACCCTTTGGGTACGGAAACCTAAAAAGCATTTGATATCTACTTTTGAAGATTAGTCACACGCAGTTTTAAAAAAATCGAGATCGGAAAATCTGTTCGTTCCCAGTTCGTATTGTAAGAGCATGTGTGCCTCGAGGCAGCGCGTGACATCATCGGCGCCGGATTTATCTTGAGATGACTTAATGACATCAATATTGTCGTAGCGCCTCTCGGTATGCCTTGCGTTATAAACACGCATACTTCAGGAATTAGGTTTACTTAACTTTGTAGCGATACATTGCTTTATTAGACGCTTGACGTATTTGCTAATTTTTGAGTCCAAAATATTAAATCTGCAAGTGTAAAAGAAAGCGCTTGGTTAGCTAAAATATATATCTTTTAATTGGAAATGAATTACGCTTAGAATCTAATGTAATGAGATAGAATTAGTTTAAGTCTAATAAATCGCGTTAATATACTTACATCTCTCTCATATCTGTATCGACATTTTTGCATAGATTGCCGTGTTTATTTACGATTTTGTAAGAAATGAGGTCGGCACGGAATTTGCGACTATCCGCGTGTTAAAAAATTTAGCCGTCTACACATTAACAACATCGCTACTAAATTTCGTTTGAACCTACCGTCAGCTGTAAATGAAGTTTATACTTCGTTCTTTCGATGCAGGCTATTTATATGTGTTTGTTGTGTACTTAAGATAAATGCTAATTATATTCGCGAGTTAGTACGTGTAACATTTTTTGCACACGAAATAACACTCGAAGTTTAATCTAAGAAATGTTTATACGTCTGTCATGAGTAGGTACGCCGTTGAAATTTTGTTTTTCTTTTAAATGTTATTTCGTCTCTCATTATTGGTCTACTGCTGAACCGAGTCTCTTCTTATAGTGAGAGGCCAGGCCACAGTCCACCACGCTGGCCAAGTGCGGTTTGGTAGACTTATAAAATAATATACGCAAGTTAAAATCCTGTTATACTTATAACGGAAAATTATTTTGTAATCAAGATCGCTACTTAAAGAAAGCAAATGTTTTCGATAACGTTATAAACAATCCACCGTGATCTTTCCCTTTATGCGTCCCCGTTAGTCAATGCGTCCGTGGCTATGACAACCAGACAACCAGACAGCCGCCCGACGAGAAAAAAACACAGTGGCGCAGACTTATTGATTGCTGGCGCGTTTCACCGGACGCCTTTGTACAGAATCAATATTGTGTATGTACTAGCGTGTGCAACGTTGTAAAATGTAGTTCTGTAGTTCCAGCCAATTTTGTATCATAATAACACTAGGTTCGGAAGCGCCTAAGGACCGTAACACCCTATAGCTGTTTAGCGCTACGTTAAATTGTATCACACGCGCTGCGCACAGGACTCGTTCTCCGATCGATTTCCGCTCCAGACGCAGGCAGGGGACGTCTGTGTAATGGTTACGTATTCAAACTGGCAGACTACTATTTCCGAACGGCGCGCGCATGCGTTGTGCGCATTTAATGGGTCAGGGCCTCTCAGTGCGAACTAGAACCCAGCGAGGTTTATACTTAGAGCACGCCGCGTCCGATACGGTATAGATTTTCGCGTAAGCAACGCAAAGCGGCGGGTCGCCTCTGGAAACAATACTCGACTAACCGGTCGCCAAGTAACCCGCATTGAAGATTGACACGCGTGTATCGCTCGACTGTGTGTGCAACAGTGTGAATTCGCACGTCCACTAACAAATCGTGCGACAACTAGTTCGATAATTTTCACGGTGAGTTATTCGAGAGTTGAGATATTGCGGATATTAAGCTTCGAATTCGGTTATTCGCGTAATTTGTTTGTGGTCCGGTGCGCCACGCCGCGCCGGCCGGCATCCTTTAGGTGGCGTTCTGCGCATATCGCCCTGATTGCGCAATACGTTTGGGTATTGACAACCGCCGTGTTGTCGTCGCAGACAAGGTCGCGCGGGCGTCACCTGAAAACCGTATGCCGGCGCGGAACGTAAACATCGGTGCAGCGAAAACTCGCATGATGTCATTAGCGTCGAATAAAATTAGACGCGCTTAGCGAATCCGTCTTTCGGTTCATTGAGCGACTGGCGGGCGAAGCGAGCGGAGCGCCGCGGGCCGCCGCCGACGAACGATAAGGTAGGGCTCGCTGCAGCGGCGACCTTGCGGCGTCACGCCACGTCACGCCGCGGATTATTTTCGTCGCGATTTGGCAGCGAACGTCTCGCCCGCCCCGAGCCCCACTCGCGTACCGCACATATTGTACAAACGTGTTCCTTCTTTTCAGATTGCGACAAACTCTAGCGGCGAGGCTCGCCGAGATCGACGAAATCGTTTCCGAATTCGATCGCGTGTCGGAGAAGATCAACGAGCTCCGGCAGCAAATCGAAGTGTACATCGCCAAGGTCGGGACTTTCTACGTGTTCGGGGAGGACGACGCGGACGGCGTGCGCGATCTGTCGAAACAAGTCTCCGAATTGGTTCAGCGCACTAAAAAATTCACGGACGAGAGCAGACGGCGATACGGTGGATCTGCGCCAGCGGACGTGGCGCAAGATTTGTCCGCTTTAGAATTATCCTCGGAAGCGCTAGCCGCAGCTATGGAAGAGAAGGAAAGGGAGTGGAAGCGTGCGCGCACGGCTCGCACGGAATACGCCGCTGACGTGGAGAACGTTCAAGAATGGATTCGCGCTGCGGAGTTGACCGCTCGAGAGCGGACTCTGCCCCCCGAACCGTACAGGGAGCGATTGGTGGCTACGAGGTCCGAAGTGCCGAACGTGGCAGACCGCTTGGAGCGGCTGACGCGTAATGCTCGCGCTATCGTCGAGGGAAGCCGCGATGCTGGTGAACGGCAACTGATCCAATCGACCGTCACGGCGCTCTCGGAGCAGTTCGCGGCAGTTTGCAGCGAGCTTGAAGCCCGGCAAGCGGCTGTAGAAGATGCCTGCGATGCGGTAGCTAGATTCCTAGCTCTATTAGAAAAAGTCCTGCTTTGGGTGGAGACACAGCGTGCGTTTTTGGCTCGGCCGCTCCCGCTGGCCGATTTACAAGAAGCGCAACAGAAACAGACTGAATACGGGGTATGTTTACGAACAATTGTAGAAATGGAAAAGTATATTGATGTAGCGATCGTTATATGTGTTTTTTTCTGTTTACAGAACGCACTTAAGAGTTGTAAGCAACAAGCAAAGAATTTAGCAGACATGGCTAAAGAGATAGAAGCAATAGAACGAGTCACAAGTCCAGGGGACTTACCATCTAGATTAGAGGCGGCAGAGAATGCGACAGTTGACGTCGAAAAGAAATTGGCTAAAACCGTCCGTAGCGTTTTTTTGGTCTTTTACGAAAAAGTCTAAACTTATATAGTCGGTATTAATTTATGATAATTTTTCAGAACGGTTTACTTCAAGAGCTTGCTGAAGAATGGGAGAGATGCGAGAAGAAATTAAAAGACGTCGGACATTGGCTAGAAGCGACAGCGAGAACATTAGAAGCTCCACAAAACGCCAAGAAACCTTTAAGGGACAGACTAGCTCACAGGGAAAAGTTAATTAACGATATATCGACGCAAAAAACAAAAATTTCGTATGCAGTGGAGAAGCTCAACGTGAGTGTCGCGTTATTTCGCTTTTGCATCGAAACGTAGGATTCGTGCATTCGACTGAGGAACTGCGTTCACACGGCGATCTTGTTCCTTAAACAAGCATACAATGCTATATCTATGACAGGTACACTTCGGGCCGGACGGCGTGGCCGCGCAGTCGCGCTCACCTGAAGGTGTGCAGCGCAGTGCGCAAGAGCTGTGCGCTGCGCTGGACGCGCTGGCGGCGCAGACGGGCGCGCAGGCGGCGCAGCTGGCGGCGGCGCTGGCACAGCTGGAGGCGTACTGCGCGGAGGTGACGCGGCTTCGCGCACAGCTGCTGGAAGCCGAGCAGCGGCTGCGCCACGCTGCGCAGCCCAACTACAGCCCGCGCGACCCTGAGCGCGCGCAGCGCCATCAGCAGGTGAGTGTCTCTCCGCCTACCGCTTTCACCCGCACCGACACCGATCGAGTAGGTGGCTAGCGAATATTCTAGTTTTGTTTATCTCCGGGTCGGAGGGCGCCCGCCCCCGACAGCATCGCCCGTACATATCACTGGCTCGGCATTCATCTTTATTTTTTTTCTGTTGCCTCCTCCCGCCCCTCTCTACTAACTCGTGAATCGATATCCTCCGCTAGGAATGTCGCGAGAGAGTAAAGTTACTTCAGAGCAAGATTCAGGCGCGCAACGAACGAATGAAGCTGCTCGTGCAGCGCGGCGGTCCCGACGCCGACCCGCTCCGGGACGCATAGGCGCCGCTCTTTAGCTTTTAAGTCGTCGGTCGCCACCGTTATTCCCGAATATAACTACTACGTATTATAATTTTTAATCGCTAAATAGTCACGTTCAAATAAACGATCGAGATCGCAGCCACCGTCTTTCTTTTCATGAACCTTAGCTTCCATCGCTCGCGCGTCGCCTCTCGACCAGCGAACACCCTCGTAAATGATGAATGTCCGTACTTGCGTATCAGGAGGTCGCCCGGCGTATTGAAGAGCTGACGCGGACCATCTTCGAGCTCGACCCGTACGCGGCGCCGCCGGCCGAGGACGAGCCGGCCGCCACTCTGTCCATGCTCGTGAGCCAGGCGGCGGCTGCGCGCGCGCACCGTGCTCGCTCGCCCGAGCGACGCCCGCGCGCGCTAGCCGCCGCCCGCGCCGGCCTCGCTGCCCCCGCCGCTCCCAACGCGCGCACGCGCAGCCCCGCCTGGGTGCTGGGCGGCACCACCTATGCCGAGATAGTGAAGGGTTGCGGCTCGCGTTCCAGCTCGGTGGGCTCCCGACCGACCAGCGCTCAGCGCCTCCCCATGCACAGATTGCTATGTGAGCCATCGGAACGTGACGATTCGCCCCACCCTTCGGAAGACACGCCCGATGGTGAACTTATTGTGCCCAGTGTTCGAATCGATGACGCAATTGAGCAGGGTGATGTGCCGGTGTTCAGTGAAACCGTGTACGGTGTTAGTGAAAGTGCTCCGTTCCCTAATAACGATGACGTATGCTATGATGACTCAGGCTCTCGGAACGTACCTGATTATGATACTTCGGCGCCGACTGATTACGAAAATGAGATGAACCTTGAAAATATACAGAAGATTACGACAGAATATGAATCTGCACCCATGGAAATCGCTTATTCGATTAATCAGGCTCCTGTCACACCTGAAGCAGAGTTAACAGAATCTGAAAGTCGAGATAGGTCTATAAGTCCTACCACACGAGGTCGCTCACAGGAAATGTCTTACGCTGAAATATTAGCACTCGGCCTACGCAGACAAGCGAGAAATCAAAATATCACGTCGTTACCAAAACCACAGGTGGCGCAAGTAGAAATGGTTAAGGAAATAGTCGTCGAAGTAGAAAAGTCTACCCCTATTCAATATGAATCAAAAACACGCTCGAGAGAATCATCCGCGCTTAAGTCTGAGAAAATTGACAGACCAGAACGCCCGTCTCAGCGTAGCCGATCTAGAGACATGCCACGACAGAGACGAGCACCTGAAAAGCGTCCAACAAGAACACTCGATTTGCAAAATACAAAAAAAAAGAAAACACCAAAAAGAGTTGTCGAAGTTCAAGATTTTGAAGATCTTGAGCCTGTGCAAACGGAAAACACTTCAATAGTCTTGCCTTCCTTGCGAGAAAATAAAAATGTAGAGGTGGCCAAAAAAATACACCACAGCGCCACGGTTATTGAGACGGTACCTAAAGGTATAACAGAAATTGCGAGCGTGGAATGCTTAACACCAGATGTTGAGCAGAAGAAAAGTAAAAAGAAACACAAATCTAAAAAAGCTAAAGTAGAAAGTGAAGACGAAATAGAGAAGGCTCTAAAAGAAATAGAAGAATCGGATAAACAAAAAAAGAAAAAACTCAAAGAAAGTCGTGAAGACACTAAAGACAATGTGGCTGACACTACTGCTGTAGATACTTTTAACATCCAACAAATGGATAATAAATTAACCGAAAAGGAATCTATAAGTAAGCATAAGAAAAAGAAGAGTGCAAAGGAATCAAAACCAGATAACATAACGAAAAAGATAATTTGTAGTACCGAATCGTCGATAACTGAAAAGGAATCATTAGAGCAAGCTGAAAATTTGCCGCTAACGTCTAATAAAGACAGTTCTACATCCCCAACGGATGAAATGAAATTAATAATTACTATGAAATGTTCACCTAAATTCATAAGCAGTAATAATGAAATTCTTAGAGATTTGACTGAAACGCCTTGTAGCAGTGCTGACTTGTTGCTTTCTGAAAGAACAAAATCAGAACAAGAGAAAGCATTAACAAAAGATGGTCATGAAATGGTTGAAGATAATGAATTTCAAGAAACAAATGCGTCACTTAGCATTTCTTATGAAAAACTTCAATCTAAGGAACTAGCCACTGATACAGAATTCGTATTAACAGCAAAGAACAAAAGAAAAAAGAAAAAGAAACATGATAAGACGCCTGAGCGTACGGCCTTAGAAACAGAGTTGCCACAAATAACAAAAGAGATTGAAAAGAATATTGACTATATTGGAATACCTTTTGTGTTAAATGTAAATGTAGAGACTCAAGATGAAAACTCCCAACATATTTTGAAGGTAAAAGAAGTAAAAGAGAGAGATAATAATAAATCTGTAACAGCTCAGGAAACTGAACCTCACCTTGTTCATAACCCAAGTGATAAAACGGTTGATTCCGGGGTGACGGAAAGAAAGGAAAATAAGAAAAAACGCAAACAAAAGAAAATTGAACATGAGGAAAATAAACAAGTTTTAGATGAAAAATACATTCATGATATTTCTGAGTCAACTTCACTTAGCGATCGAGTACATTTCACACCAGTAGAATCAGAGGATAATTCGTGTAGGGAAATTAAAACCAAAAAGAAATCTAAAAGCAAGAAAACAAAGGTGCAAACTGATAAAGCAGATGTTACCCAAAAAGAAGTGGAACAAATAGAATGCATAAGCGAATTAGTACACAAACCTGATACACCAATTGCAGAAGACACGGACACGAGAAATAGTCAATATGATGTTGAGGTGGCGGAACATGACATTGGAACAAATTTAATAACCATGGATTGGAACACACTTATGGCAGAGGAAGAAGGATTCCCTGAATCGATTGCAGAACCTATTAACAAACCTGGGTCAGAAGAATCCTATATTGAATCAGGACAAATAGCTACTGAAGTAACGATTCTTGATTTAATACAAGAAGAAAATGATTGCAGCACACAAAAAGTAAAAGATGTAGCAACTGCAAAATCAGAATGTGACATTACAAAAAATGCTAATGAATTAGTAACTGAAAGCAGAGTTTACCCCAATTTAACTAGTCGATCCGCCGAGAAAAATAACAATGATAAATTCTTTACCGCTGAAGTCAATGATGGTATACGAGTTGTAGAAGAAATAACAACAATACAACCAGTAAATTCCGAAATGGAAACGCGAACGATATATTTAATTACACATGAAGAAAAGAAATTACCTCCGATTAGAACCGTTAAAGTCTTCCGAAGTAAAAGTAATTCCTTAGAAGAAACTGTTTCGACAGACAATATAAATATTGAAACACCCATTCATACAGAAAATGAGCTCGCTGCACATATACCATCTGAACGTAGTGGAGATTTACTGAAAGAAAATGTAGAAGCTACATCGCTGACAGAGCGACAAGATACACCATTAATTATATCAGATGTTGCCACTACGAATCCTTCAGTTGAAATAGATAGTACTATAAATGATATAGAATCTCAAAATGAAGGTCTCTTTGTATTAAAAGATGCAACAAAGGAAGTTATTATTGCGGAGAATGTAGAAGAAAACAGTCGTCTTGTATCAGAATCTGGGACAATAAATGAAAATGTACTTGCGTTTAAAGAGGCAGAAATAGATGATATTGTAACGCAACTTGAGGCATCTCAGTCTTCGGATGGTGGTAGTGAAAATACGTTAGCCATTACTGAAGGAGTGGAATATGAGCAAGTATTAAATATTGTGAATACAGCAACTGAAAAGCAAGCAATACAAATGGATATTGTTCAACGTGAAAATCAAGAAGAATATCTTGAGGATATATTGGAACAAGCTATTTTTGGTTCTGTTCAAGAACGGAAACGGACACCTGTAACTAAACCAATGTCAATTCCGTACAGAGAACTGGAAGAGGAAGTAAAAATTTATTCCTTTAATCTGGATTTACATCAGTTAGATTATGACTATTATACATTTATAGTCAACGAACGGCGTAAATCTTCGTCGGCAGAAAAAGAACCGGCTATATACGCGAAACAAACGAAACCACCTGGCGACCAAATTAGAATAGCTGATAAACCTCAAGTTGAAGAAGAACCTGCCATATCTGTATTAAAACTGGACGAAATTCCATCTAATCTAACGTCTGTTGCTGCTGAAATTATACCAAAGTTTAACTACCATGAGTTACATGATGCTGAAAACATTCTTGCTTCAGTAATAGCTACGACCTCAAGTGCAGAGCTACCAGAAAAAACTGAACAAAGCAATACTGTAATTTTATCTCAGGCTATCATTCAGGATGACATATCCGAAGTTGCTAGCGAAGATGACCAGCATATAAGTTCAAATATTTCTGACTTACATATTAGTGCGGATACTGAAGACCAAGGATTAATTGCGACTGAGAGCCCACCCAGATTTACTTACAGTGAACTACTAGATGCTGAAAATACTTTAGCCACCGTGACATCACAGATCTATGGAACACCGGCACCCTTTGAGATAACAGAAAAAACTGACCAAGAAAATGTAATGGTTATGCCTGAGGCTACATTATTCGATAATACAGTATGTATTGATTCGTTAAAATTTCCACCGTCTACAAGTACGATTACGGACGTGCCTTTGCAGCCTTTGCCCACCACTTATTTAGAAATCGTCATAAATACAGGGCCTGTTATAACTGGCATCGAAACTAAAGCTTCTGAAGAACTTGTTCCTGTTAATAAACTTGAGATATCAGAACAAATAGTGTTATCTGAAGAATTACCGAGGTACAATTATTCTGAGTTAGTTGACTCTGAAAAGCTCCTTCCCTATTTCAAGAAGCCTTTAGAATGCTCGTGTATCATTTCGGAGCCAAATGTAAATGAAAAAATGGAAGAAATACAGCATGATGCAGATGTAGTGGATGCTACTGTTGAAAACGTCGAAGTAATTCAAACACCTGAACTTGCCGTGAATGAGAACCGATCTGAATTGGTTTTCGAACAGCCCAGGCAAACTTATCATATAATTGCAGATGCTGAAGCTTTGTTGGGTTCTATTCTGACAAAATCACTTGAACATAGTGACGAGCTCACATATAGAGCTGAGACCGAAATAGTTGACAATACTAAAGAGCATCAAACTATCGTCGATGATTTAATGCCAGTAATTTCTTCTGGTTCGTCACTTGTGGAGACTGCGGAGAATGTGAAAATTATTAATGATTTTATTGATCAGTCCGATTCAAAGAAACCTAGGGAAGAAAATTATCGGAACATATTTGAAGTACCTAGATTTAGTTACCATGAACTGCGTGACGCTGAAGACTTATTCGCTTCTACACGTTCGTCACCGGTATATGAAGATGAGAAAAAAAATACTTTAATTGAATCTTGTTCAAAATCAAACGAGGAGTTACAAAATAATGAAATAGATCATTCGGAAAATGTAGTACAACCTATTGTGACCGACACAATATCTCACGATTCCAAAACGGTTCCCGCGTTACTTCTTGAGTCAGTTTCTACGAGCACATCTAACATAGTGTTTGAACCCATGCGTTATAGTTATCATGAAATACAAGACGCTGAATTAACACTAGCGAGTTTCTTGTCAAAAAAGAATTCTCAAAACCAGACAATCGAATTATGCATTCCCTCAAAGCAAACAGATATTACTCAAATTCATGAAGATTCTATTGACCCAAAGTTAATACTGATTGATAATACATGTCTAATGTCCGAAGATACGGGTGAAATAATGAAAGAGACAGTTAAAGTTCCAGCCATAGAGCCAGATTTTAAAGTGGACCAGAGGCTAGAAGTATATAAACCTGTTGAAATACATGATGATGAGAGTAAAATACGCGACACAATAAACGAAGATATTAGGTACACGTGTATCAGACAACTGGACTCTCAAACGGCTTCAGATTCGTCTAGTAAAGTTACTGAAAAAGCTCTTCATAATATTATACAGGATAATGCAGATGTAAAACAGACAGCTGAAACTTTTGCAAAGCCTATTGCAATCAAAGAAAACTCTCAAGAAATTAATAGTTTGACTCCCATTACTACAGATTTGACCGCAAAAAATACATTTGATCAGTCTATCGCGGCTAAAACAATAGATTTCATTTATCATGAAACACAATCTAGTTCGTCAGAAACGTATATTAAATCCCAAATCAACAAAGACTCTATTGAAATTGAATTTGAAGGTGATTCCTTTACAGTGCCCGATTCTGAGATATCATATGTACCTTTGGTTTTCGGTAATGTTAAGGATATAGAACATTCAGTTACTTTAGTTCCTGAAAATAAAAACGTGCCTATGAAAACGGCTGATGATGATATGAAAGATTTCGTTATTGTCGAAAATATACCTGATGATACAGAAACTTTTGAAAATATCATACTGGCCAAAGAGTCGCCACTAGAGATGGAATGTGAAGATAAAAAAGCACATTTAAATGAATGTAGCACATTTGAACTTGTTGAAGATGCAATAAAGTTTATAGAAGAAACTATAGAGGATGTTAAAATACCAGATAAGGGTGACTCATTAGAAATTGAGAATTTTGAATCTGAAAAATCTGACGAAATACCCGAGAACAAATCTCAAATATTAATTGAAACTATGGAAGACACTGACGTTAAAGAAAAATCTCTTTTTATGGCAGACACTGCATCACGAGAGCCATCACCTAATGATATTGTAGAGTCATCGTCGTATAAAGACTATTTACCCGAAGATTCATGGGCTGTCTCGGAAAAACCGCTCGAGCCTGGTTATATTTCGATATCATTATCTGAATTTAATTCAAAAACGGTCGTTTCGGAAATACTCGATACGCGTGACCCTCCTAGTGACCACACAAGTACGGAACAATCGCTTACAACCTTAGATGAATCAAATAACGTACAGGGAATTGTTTCGGAACCGATTATAGATCCCCAAAGTGAAACGAACCTCACACGTCCCGAGAAATCTCCTATACACAGTTTGCATGATCTCCTTCCTGAAATTGATTCCATTCCTGAATTTAAACCTTCTTTCACAAACACTGTTTTGTATTCTAATTTATCAGCTGATGCACCTGAATTCACACCATCGTACATGTATCATGCCGTTGAGAACACTAAGTCTGACACTCAACACGCAACTACAGATACTGAACAATCTGTAGATAAAATACAATCTGTGAAACTTGATCAAGATGCCGTGCCAATTCAAAATGTAACTAGTGAAATATTATCTCAGCCACAACCAAGTGCTTCAAAGATTTTACCAACTGAAACAGTACGTGATGAGCCTTTAAATACTGGCTTTAAACCGATTACTACCAAAGAACTTATTGCAGAAGAACATGTAGAGATAAAATCTAAAAGAAAGAAAAAGAAAAAGAAGGAAGATAAAAAAGACATGATACATGAATTAGAACCAATAAAAATTGTTCTAGACGACGAAACGTGCACAATTGTTTCTGAAAAAACTAATGTTTGGCTTAAAACGGAGGAAGAAGGAAAGTCTTATGCAGAAGTTGTAGCAGAAGGCTTAGATATCACAGATAATGTCGAAAGTGAATGTATAGCGGTATCAGAAGAACTAGTTAAACCAATTGAAAGACAAAGTGATGATATACTCTTTGAAGAAGTACAACCACCGATAGTTGAGAAAGTATTCATTGACGAAATTGAACATCATTCTTGGGCAGAAGTTGTGGCAAGTATTAGACCGTCGCCAGACAAAGCACCTAAAGTAGATGAGCACGATAAAGAACCAATCCAGAATCTAAACAGACCACCCGTTATTTTAGTAGATGATTCTAACATGGATCATCATAGACCGGAAGTTGAAATAGATGCAGAAGGTTTTATAACAGTTGAAAGGCATCGAAGATCTAGATCACGTTCGAGGGATAATCAATCTGTTTCAGTATCTAAAATAGAGCAAAAAAGTGATATGCGAGACAAATCTGAAAATAGATTTGACGCTCTTACATTAACATTCAAACCAGATGATACTGAATCCATACAAAGTAGTCCGTCAGACGAAGAAACAGAAAAAATGAGGAAAGGAAGAAAAAGCCGTGCTTCAAAACCCAAAGAAAAGGAGATGAAACCTAAACTAGGTCAACTAGCACCAAGTACGTCTGACGAAGAGAAGCAACCAATAAAAAAAGATAAAAGAAAACGATCCTCAAAATCAAAAGAAACAAATGACTCTAAACTGACTGAACAACTCGGAGAAGCTAAAGTGTTAAAGGAAAATGAAGATAACACGAAAATTGAAGTCACGCAACCAAACACTATTGAAAATAAAAAGAAGAACAAAAAGAGGAAAAAGGATAAAAAAGCTGAACCGCAAATCAGTGAAACAACCGATACATGTTCTCCTATAGATATTACATCATCTGAACAAGAGGCCTTCGCAAACAAAAGCGAATTCAGGCCATCAAAATGTATTGAAACTCCTATTTCCACGCCTGAATCACTACAAACTCCTGTCAAAGATAGATTTTATTCAGAAGCTCAATACTGGAAAATTGATCCACACACAATAGATGAACTCAGTAATTTATCAGAAGTTATCCGTGTAGAGATAGATAAGGAACCCGAAAGTGAAATCCAGTCATGCTGTATTCAAGAGCGTCCAGAACGTGAGGTCTTGGATATTAGAACTACGGAAGTTGTGAATGTTAGTCCTACTGAGTCTGTACAAAAAATTACCGTGGAAGAATTTTTAAATGAAGAAATTTTAACATGTGAGGATCAGTTGCATTTCAGTGAAGACAAAATAACTGAAGAACAATCATTAGAAAACAAAATGGCAGACTTACAAAGAGAAATCGAAGAAATGTTACTACCTGAAAATGATAACTCCGCTATGAGCGACGATATACCTGTGGAGTTAATTGACAATAACGCATCTATTGATGAACACCATGAAGAAATTTTGGATAGCATTACACCCTCATTTGCTTCTCCTGAGCCTGAAGATTTACTTATGGAAGTAAAACCAGAAGTAATCGAACATTTTGAAGAGAATAAACAAGTGCATACAAATAAAAGTGTAGATATTACTGATAATAAGCATATCGGTGAATGTGTGATTGATTCTGTATTAAGTGAAAGTAAAAATGATCAAGATGCAAATGTGTGTGAATCAATTCACACAGAAAATGTTGAGATTACACAAAACTTACCTACTCCATTTGAAACTATAGAAGCTGTTGTGAAAGATGTCGAAATACCTGACTCCCAACAATCTAACGTTCTATCCCCTACTAACAACGTAATAAACATAAAAGCTGATAACTTTTGGACTACGAAGTCCAATACGGATGATGCGGAAAAAATATTAATTGAACTAAAATCGAATATTATCGCGATAGACACCACACCTAATGTCGGTCAAATTGAAACATGCGATGAAGTCATACTTGACTCTAACATTAAGTTCGATCATTCAATACACAATCATGTCGCCGTAGAGAAAAATATCCTGCATGATACCTCTTTTTGGCTTGAAAAGCATTTATATCACGATGCAGAATGTCAATATTTCCTTAATTTGGCAAGTAGATCAAAAAAACCGAACATTACTAATATTGACGTTGAAATTAAAGATGAAGATGACAAGGATAGGGACCCGAGCGGCGGCTCCGGTCATTCTTCCGATACGGATGGTAACGAGTCCAGGGCGCGTTACGACTCGCCTTGTGATTCTAACTATATTTCTATGGATTTGCCCGGTGGAATTTGCAGCTGGAAGGATCAAAGCTCGTACTTGAGCTTAGACACGCCTACAGATTCCATGACGGGTGTCATTAGTGAGGACACACCGCGGTTAGGTACCAACACGTCAGAGGATATACTAACCGCCCCGCCCCCCGAACCGACCACCCCACCCAGACCCGCACAGGAGCCGCTCGACGAAGATGGAACCCAGACGACCGCCAAGGTGACTGTGCTACCGTCGTATCGTACAATTTTACAATTTATATTTTATGTTTGGCATGATATATTCACAAAATTTTTAATTTCACTTATTACAAATCTATGTATCGTATGTTGTCGTCTGCCGAATCTGCCGATCGTCTTGTAGTCGCCAATTCTCGATGCGCACGGAGCGCCGCGATAGTTTTATACGCATTTCAATTTAGTTAACGTAGTGTTTGTGTAATGTGTTTACAAATCTAGTCATGTCTAGTCCGAAATGAAACGAGGCTTACATTGAGTTTTATTTAATTTTATTTTGTAATAAAGTAAATATTTGTGAAATTCTTGTTTTATTTAAGTTATATTTGTTGTTTGTCCATTTTGTCACCCCCATTTATGTGGAATGCCAAAATATGACGCTACAAGACGAACGACAGCATTGACGCTTTAATTGGAGATTTATTTTTTTAGATGCTTTATTTGGGCTTTAAAGTAATGACCGTAGAAAGAATCTGCTGATATTATGTCTCCTCCCATTTATTTCGCTAAGGTCAGTCACATAATTTATTAGTGAATATGAATGCTTTTGGAACTACAGTAGATAACTTTTTAAAGATGAACACGCGAAAGTAATGTTTAAACAAAGTAAGCTGTACAATATAATTACTCAGTGTTCACCTTTACGTAATGTACAATTGTTATTGTTATTGTACATTAGTGAAATGATGTATTTTTTTGTTCCTGTGATACCAATGTGTTTTGAGGTCTGCTAATGTTCCGTCTTAAACAGAAGTCACACAACGGTGTTTCGATTTTTAAATTTAACTCGTAATATTGCACGCTTTCACGCGATTGACAATAACCAAATCGATGTACTAATATTAAATACACTTTATGAATTGCGGGAAGTTTATTTAAATACAAAAAAGTCAATTAATTGTACGAATGTAGCATTCCAAATGAAATTTACAATTGAAGTAACGCCTCAAGGTACAGTTCATTGAACTGCAGTAAAAAATAATCGGTTTCTAGAGGTATTATTACCGACAATGTTTTACTTTAACTTAAAAAATCAGAAGTACTTGTAGATATTTTAAAATTCGATTCAGAATAATTTATAGCGGTCATTGTATTATCAGTTTCAGCAATTTCGCTTTTACCGTGCTTTATCGCTTACTAAGAATTTGTGTGACAACTATTTGATGCGGATCAATACTTCGTTTAGTGTAAAGCTCCAATTCCTATTCCCGATATGATGTTTAACAGAACGAATGACCAAAGCCCATCTTTTATCCACTCCGCATGTCATGCCAACATAATAATATTGGATGTGTATGAGATTTTTTTCGTTGTTGTATATCGTCTTGCTAACTAATGGCCGAATATATAGACTTTCATACATTATTGGTTGTTGTTTCAAACGATTTTGACTTGATTTTGGTGATTTTGTTTATATCTTCGGCCACAGTCCATGCATCAGGAATGCTAAATTGGACTATCCCTCGTGTGACTCAAACGACGTGGAATTCGGAGACAGCGGAATAGATGATGAAATAACTAGAACAGGCCTCGAGTATAAATATATTCGTGTCGAAATTTTCGCTGTTCTAATAATAGAAGACAATTTGTTAGTTCTTATAAATGTTGATGATATGCTTACAAAATGGTTTTCATTGTAGTACAACAAACTCGAAGAATGCTGTTGATTGTACTGCATTTGTTTCTTGGCTAATACAGCGTGGCTATTTATTGGATACATCGATCGTTTTATCGATATTGGTCAATGATGAACCGCGCATAAATCGTGCAGCTAAATGTAAATCCCATTCGTCAAACGGTATCTCCACTCGAGTCTATTTTCGCGTCTCGCTGTTCCACGCCGCGGCGATGCAACGTTGCGTGTGGCTAATAAAGAAATGTGTTCTCAGGATGATTTATCTAACGATATTGAAACACTACTCGACGAGATCAGGATAGTTCAAGCGAATCTGACAGATCTGCCGAACGAGAGCCTGGAGGCGATGGAGAGCGGATTGCTGGTGAGTTGCATTGTAAATAGACCGTAAATATAATCGTTTTACGTGTAAATATTCCGAAATTATGGCGGCATTGTAGAACAGATTCGTCCCTTGTTTTAAAATAGGATAAGTATACCACGTCCCGACACGTTCGCTATCCAGCCGTCCCTATTCTGGGACTCGCTATTTGAGTAGCGCCCCACATGTTGCCTTCACTCTAAACCGTGTCGTATAATTTGAATTTCAATATTGCATATCGGCAATGAACAGGAGGTGTCTCCTCAATTCAATGGAATATAGATCGGCTAAAGAATGTTCATTAACAGATATTTTTACAATACTAATCTCAGATACGTCCGTTTCATCTGTCGATATGTCATGTGCTAACATGAAAGTAATCGAGTTGAATCCCCCGCAAGTCATCGTAATAATTCACACTTTCGCCGTGTCCATTATAAACGGTCCCAATGTAAACAAAACTAGAATCCGTGGTTGTTCTTACGTCACTCAGACATATAAACACACATGTACAATGTCATTGGTGCTGATGTGTAGATTATCGCCTAATTTAAAATTGTTGATTATGTGCTTTGATATCTTAGGTAAGTGCTAAAATGTGTTGGTGCTGTATTTAATAGCATAATAGTAAATTCCTTTTAATTTAGTCCTTTGAGAAGTGTGTTAGGAAGCGATTCTTAGTGCTCTATCAGCTATTATACTTTCCTATTATGAATCATTGTCAATTATTTATCCGTCCTATGATTAGTTTGAACCTTGGCCGTGTGCTCATCGATATATGAGTTTTGTTCATTTTGTTTATTAATGATGTCACCGTACCTACACTCACTTGTTGCGCCATTGGCCTTTATAATAATACATTACTAGTGTTGTATTTGGCATCGCTCAGTAGGGCACTAGTTCGTGAAACTCCGCGCAGAGCGCGCCATACGAATTCATCTAACGATTTGATCGAACGAGATATCGATTACGAGAACCGATTAATGATCGATTTATACGAATATTTAGTGAGTGAACTAATATAAAACCGGTGTCGTTTCACTTTAGCGATTTTGTTTCACAATAACGAAAAAATTATTCTACCACAAAATGTGTCCACACGCGCAGTTCTAGTGAATTTTTTTTTTGTGAAATACTCCTTTTATTTTATGAAAATCTTGACGTTATATGAAAGTGTAAGTTTAAGCGTGTTTAATTTATATTATAATTAAATGTATTCCACAAACAAGTAAGGCCAATTAAGGATTTTATAACCATTTAATTAGTCTCCAAACAAATAGTCCACAGTATTGTAGATTATAACAAAAGGCTAGAAATTTGTAAGCAAGAAAATTAATATTTCCCACAATCTTAATTTAATAAAACATTAAATTAATTGTTTACGTTCAGAACGTCCGAATCTCATAAAATAGCCAGTTATTTATTGAAGCCGTTTATTCAAACCCGTAATGCTATTATTAATTACAAGTAGCGCAGTAAGCTTTTCCTCATTTACTTTACCTGTTGGACATTTGGTCTTTAAGTTAGTTCTGTAATTGAATTCAAGTATCGACTGCGAATAATCATTACTAATTTGTGAATTTTGATTAACTTTATGCATTTACGTACAAATGTCTCTTACCTTTGCGGCAGCTATTTCAAAATTAATATTATGATACGAAAAGGAATTGGAAGATTTATGAGTATCTTTTTAAAATTTTATTACTCGTAATGTTTGTAAATACGTACAATTATCTGTTTTCCGTTCTATAAATCAATAAAATTTCATAACCCTGAAGTTCGACCATGTTATAATATTATTAATGTGTCATCTGTTACCCGAAGTTGGCTGCGAGTGAATATAAAGTTTGAATTTCTTTGAAGTTTAATGCAAGTTTTAAGTCGTTCATTGAAATAATGATGTCACGCTTCACGTTGTTAATTTTGTATGTATTATTCTGTTATATACAAGTATGTATATGCATACGATGATATAATCGGAGTGAGCAATGTTTGAATAAGGAACGGACGGTCACCGATAATTTTAGCCTGTATCCACTATGCCGTAACGTCTATCCTCGCCCGTAAACAGAATTGTTGAGTTATGTTTACTTAATAATGTACATGATCAACTGATCACTGACTTTCAACATCCTGTGTGAAGCGTTTAGCCTTTTTTATAACGTTCATTAAGTAAGTAATGCTGCTATTTTAGGAAATTCCCTCATGCTACGATACGTGTAATGTTCAAATCGATCGTCAGTTTATGTCGCGCTTTGGTATATTGTCATTGATTCTTTAATCGCTCCACTGTTTGACATCGGTTCATAGCCGCACTGGGCAAGTGCCGGTTTCTAAACCTAACACGCAGTAGGTAGCATTCTTAAGATCTCTTATTTTCCTTTGAACACTTTCTTTTATCGTTTTGGCAAGTTTTTATAGTCAGGGATTTCATTCCTAATACATCTAAGAATTCCTAAGTCGGTGGTTTCATTATAAATATCACACGTGCTCATTATATTTTGTTTGATTATTAAATTCATGTATTAATTAATAAGTATGTAGTTCGTAATCCCTTGAATATATGTTTCATATGTTGAGATTTTATTAAACCTTTGATTAGCGTCTTTAATAGTGTCTTTTCACATTACAAAGTAACCAAATGTGAATTTTAAATCGACGAAATTTTGTTTGGAAATTCTAGGAGGGAATAGATGTTCTAGTCAAGTGCGAAGAGGCGGCGGATATTCTGGAATACAAGATCATGGAGCAACGACAGGAGACAGAGGTGCAGAGCCTGCTGAAAGAAGTGGTTATCATTAAAGGCCGGATATCAAAACTGTTAGCCCAAGCGCGACAGGGCTTGATCACCATCCAGGTAAGAAAGGTAACAAAGCTTTTTTTTTTTTTCTTTCTTTCCTTCTTTTTAATTGCCGAAAATCTTTTATTTTC
>DWGJ01000879.1:0-24004 GCA_018246895.1 Aspitha aspitha aspitha | reverse complement strand
AAAAAATAACGTATACTCGCAACTTCTCGTGCGAATAACAGATGGCGCTAGTGCGCCCGATCGCATAAATGTAATTAGCGCGTTAACAACGGTAATATTATTTATTGGTGTTTATTGTTATTATTATAATTTTAGCACTAGTATTTTTATTTCAAACAAAATTCAATTTTAATTATTTTTTTCTATTTATTCACAGGGCCTGTTTGCATAGCCACTCATTTCACGACAAAAAAATATTAGCTAAGATTGAGAAAAATGCAGTCTATTCCGCTTTGGATGAAGTCGAGGGCTACAAGGAAAAGGAAAGGCGCAAGAGTGTGGAGGAAGAGTGGTCGATGGACTCCACTCCGTACACGAGTATATCACTGGAAATCAGTTCGGATGTAAATGACAGTTCTAATGGTAAATCAACACACACAAGTGTTACATCATAATGTAGTAATTAAAGTTTTTCACTATGCTCATTGCTTATTTTTATAACCCCTACTTTGTAACTTATTACGGCGTTTTCAATTTAGTTTCGCAGCGGGATCGCTGCAGGCCGGCGGCAGTCTATTCAAATTGAGAGCATACAAGATTGCCGAGCGACTATTCTAGTTAAGTCGATTTGAAAGATATTGATTATGGGGTCCTCCATATTCAGTAGCGTTTATGTTAGGGTTTTTGCTAAAAAAAAAACGACGCCGTTAAGGTATATTAGAAAAGCTTTCTCTAACAAGTAAATCGGCGACATTCATACGTTTATGTATTTATCCAAATATAGAATGAATGGTATGGATCTCATACGAGTGGATTTTATCAAACCTATAAAGATTTATCCAGTAGTTTAGTAAGAATGCATCGTGTTCGGTGCTTCGGCGTCGAGCTCGTTTGAATTTAATTTTTGATCGGGACCAATCAGTAAATCAATGTCAATAAACGCCAAACATACGAAAAACTGTTAAAATAAAAACCGTTAATAAAACAGTTAAAAAAAGGAAAAATAATAATAAGTGATATAAATAAAGGAGCTATAAGTACTGTGCGTCTGAAGGTAGACGTAGAGCTTGCCGCGGGTTGCGGAGAGGGAGTCTCAATCAACGAGGCTGCACGTGTTGTACACAATATCTATGTAATGTCCTGATATTGATTGACATTAATTAGTTTAACGTCATGAGTATACTGGGTATTGTGCATTTTATACACTCGTCTATAATTATCTAATCTTATCACTAGTAAAACGCGAGTCGAGTGTGTTCCCAATAACTTACTTTGTCGCACTTCGTTACTTTACTATTACTGTCACGTGGCACTAGGTGGTATGTATAGTAAATTTTAAGACAAGACAAAGACATTTATTTGCACAAATATGGTTCATTTAAAGATGTTATAGAATAGTTAGATTACTCCATACTTTGCCTATTACGGCGTAAAAATTTTAAACATAAATTTATAATTTAACAATATTTACATTACATTAATTAATTATCTATTATAGCTATATTATTAATTACTTGATTTTTAAAAGTTAAAGTCACTGATATGTGTAAGAAAAAAAAATGTAATAGGTGCAGAAAAAACGAATTACGTCTTGATTGACCGTTGTCCATAATAAGCTACATAACTAAAATTCGACAGCGGCGTGTGCGGGGTAACCCGCGCCTGCGACTAGTGAATAATATTAAACGTGTTTCGATGTCACTCGAAACGACGTAAATCGATGACTGCCTGTACATATGTATATGTTCAAATAACTTAAACATGTACTCATCATAGTAGAAGCAGCACGTTAGAGCGATTGTTCAAGAATTTAGATATCAACGTCAGAAATACATTTCACTGTACGTAGAACAGCAGTATGTTTAAAGGGATGCACGAGTCTGTGATTTTTGTTATAGTTCATTCAATTAACCTAGTATTTTGTAAGCCAATTGATAAAAATTGTGTTACAAAATGTTGTATAAATGATGTAGCAGTTAAGAATTTTCGAGAATATTTGAGGATTGACACCAGTCGTGAGGAAAATTTAGGTAAGCACTAAGTATATAGATATTTATAAAAAAAAACAAGGTAAATCACATTAAAATTATTTCAATTACAATTTTTATTTTCGGTTTTTTTTATTACATATATTTATTTTGTATGTAAAAATATAAATATTTTATTTATTGCAATAAATAGCAATTTTATGTATACCTACATTATTATTACATTATTATGTATTATATTCAGAACTACTATACAAACGGGCAGCATTTCATATTGTAATGATTTAAACTAAATTGTTTCAAATGTAATCGCCGTCAATATAACCCAATTAGGTAAGTACCTAATGTCAAGCGTTAGAAACACATTATACGACGTGAACTAGTGATCAGCCAGATAATTTTCGATTGGCTTTTCAGGACGTTCCGTAACGTTTTGGGAACGGCAAGCGATAGAGCTAGGATTACCGTTTTCTGTGCATTACCCGGCCGGGAAACCTATATTTGTAATGACGTGGCCTGGCACCAATTCTTCGCTGCCCAGTATTATGCTCAATTCGCATGCTGATGTTGTTCCCGTTGAAGAAGTAAGTTATTTTACGGTAGAGGAGCAAATGGAACCCTTTCCTTTGCCAAGCGTTGAGCCGCGCAAATCTATGATATTAGGTAGGCAATGATATTGTAATTAATAGGTAAGTTTTTTTTATCCTTACGGCTATAGAATATAACTGATCCTAATTGGCTCCTGTTATCCTACTCATCTGTATTTGGTCTCCAATAGGATAAGGTTAATTTGAGATCAATGTCACTCTTCCCACATTTCAGAGTCTTTCCTGATACTGATATAAAACTCATATTGGTCGGTTCAAATGATAATACATCTAATAACTTGCAGAAGTACTGGACATATCCTCCATTTTCGGCACATATAGACGAAAACTGTAATATCTATGGCCGCGGGACGCAAGACACGAAGAGTGTCACGATCCAGTATTTAGAGGCTATTAGAAAACTTATAGAAAACAAAGTTTCATTGTTACGTACTTTACATATTGTGATTATGCCAGGTAATTCGTTTATAGCTATTGTTACTGATAAAGTATATATTTACTTGTGGGTAATGCAACTTACCCTATACATGATCTCATGGCTTTTTACTGCAAACTATGTAATGTATATAGTTCTCTTCAAAGCTATTACTATAAATTGCAAAGCAATCCGTAGTTTTCTATTACGTTTATTATCCTCATTAATATTATCGTTGCCTTTAAAGAGTTTGTATTATGGGGATTGATTTACGATAACTATTTGTAGATGAAGAAACCGGCGGGTACAACGGTATTAAACCTTTCATTAAAACGGCGGAGTTTGCCTCGCTGAATGTAGGGTTCGCATTAGATGAAGGAATCACTTCAACTGATGATATTGTTTACGCCTCATATCAAGACAAACGACCTTGGCGTGAGTATAATATGGGTATAAAATAGATACGACCTGAGCATATTAATGTGTAACGTTTAGAATACTTAGTTATCTACTATCAGTGGCGGCGCAAGACCTACATTTAATATGGGCAAGGTATACTTCACGAGGCTCTCTGATGGTGCAAGGTGGGGCAAGAAGAAGGGTTTATAAAAGCGCGAGGCCCTTCGTTGTACGCCATGTGCCGCCTCCTCTTACTATTTATAATCAAACCGACTCAAAGCGCTATGTAGGTAGTTGTAACCCCGAGCAAGTAATGATCTGTTAATTAAGACCGGGGCAGTCGATCCTTGTCTAAGTGATTACACTAACAGTCCCTACAGCCATGTTAGGAGTTGGTTACAGATGTCCCTGGGCGGCAACAGCCACTTCTGACTGATGCCTGCTCGTTTGCTACTCTATTCAAATTAAAAAAAAGTGATGTTTGGCGGTATATTTTCTCGAACGTTTCTTTACCTCGGAGGGCAAATTAAGTAAGTTGTCGTGTTCAGTTGGTATGTTTCAGTGATATGCATAGTTAGAAGCTGCTGTAGTGGTATAGACAATATTCTTCACACTAAGCAATCTAATACGTTGTCAGACCAGTTTGTCCAGTTGTAAACAAGTTGCGGTCAAAACATGACTTGTTCATACCAAATACCCAGACCAAGTTCTACATTTATGTAATTCTTTCTGCTATTTCAAATCGCACCACAATCTAGAACTAAGTGGATTTACATGCATGGAAGGTAATATTATTGTTTCTTTTTTATTAAGAAATGAAGATTATTGTAACCGGTGAAAGCGGGCACGGTTCCAGTATGCGGAATGGGAGCGCCTTAGAAAAGGTATTTAGTTAATGGTTTTATTAATCCGTGTGAAAGAAATATTTACGTCTATGAAGAAAATGAAAAGAAATGCATAACGTTGCGATCTCTCCGAGACGCTACTAAAATAAAGCAAATGCCCGATCATGTAAGGCCACGTCACGAGGTTTACTTAGACGTAAAATACGTCTACTGTAATCATGTAGCTCGTTCATTCAAAAACCGGAATAAGTCCAAATTCACGTTTTCTGAGTTATCATTACAACGTTAACTACCATAGCCGAAAGAATATACAATTTTCTGTATTGCATACTTGCATGTACTTTTGTTGCTAAATGATTTCTTTAATTTTCAGATGCTTAAATTGCTTAATACTGTAATGAAGTATCGTGAAGAACAATATAATATTGAGAAACAAAAAGACCCGTGGGATTATGGGAGTTACACAAGTGTCAACATTAATCGAATTGAAGTTGGTTTTCATTCTAAGATATTGGTTTTTTTCTGCCTAATATTTAACATTTCATAGAAAACGCTAACATCTAAAAGAGTGAATAACGTACATCTATTCGAGACTTGGTACTGATAGAAAACGAGATTTACCTACCTATTTGAAATCGCCCGCTGACCTACAGATTAGTGGAGACTAACTTTGAATGCTCTACTATCATAGAGTTTCCTTCTGCTTTAATTTTCGTATACATTGTTGGTGAATTATTATTATTAATTGTCACTTAATACTAAGTCATGTATTTGTTTATTATAATATGGGGTTATCTGTATGTACTTGTGTAGTATGTATTATAATACGAATTAAATAAAACGAGATAAGCAATTTAATAACAACAAAATTTCTAATCTCATCTACATTTTTATATTACTGTAAATTAAAAAAATATTACAGGGTGGCATAGCAACCAACGTAGTACCTACAGAAATGTATGCTGTCGTGGACATGAGGTTAGCGACCGACGCTAATATAGCAGACATGACAGCTATGGTACGTACACCAGTTGAGGTACAATATAGACCAAGATGAATAAAAATATGGAATGCAAAAATCACTTACCATCACTATGTGATTTAGAACCTGCGACAAGGACGGAAATACCTACCTTTCTTAATTTTATTAATTCCTATTCGATTCACAGGAAAGAATATACCTATTTAAAGCATTTTTTTTGCATTTGCGAAATTAATTTTACTATCGAAAATTGAATTTCGGATAGTAAATAAAAATTTAAACAATGAATGGTATATTTGTAACTTTTGCTTCAAATGCATAAAAGATCCAGAGGATAATGGACGAAGATAAGAGATGCCAATCCAAAGGTATAATGAAATTAAAACCATTTTTTTCTTAGATTCAATCGTGGCGGACTGAAGTTGGAAATGATACGCAAATAGAATTTATCCGACACGATTTATTATCTATGCCTACTTCCTTAGACTCTCCTTTCTGGCAAGCGATGGTAGAGACGGCGGGAGATATGTGAGTTATGTTCATAAGAATCAAATATATTTTCATTGTAAATAAGGTCTACCACGATAATAAAATGTGTCAAAATATTAAAATGATCTCTGCGTTCTACCTACATTTGATGGTACATTACATGTGTAATTTGATTGTCTACTTTTTTAACAAAAAATTGGATTGTGCCTACAATTAAATACGAATCTATTCTAATATTATAAAGCTGAAGAGATTGTTAGGTTGAACGCGCTAATCTCAGGAACTACTGGTTCCAATTGAAAAATGATTTTTGTGTTGGATAGTCCATTCATTGAGGAAGGCTATAGGCTATTTAACATCACGCTATGACTAATAGGAGTGGAGCAGCAATGACAACTGTTGCAAAAACGGGAAAATATTGATTTCCACGCGGGCGAAGCCACGGGCACAGCTAGTTTTTTTTATAAAATTACTTCAGTGGTCCAATAAAACTGACAATATATAAGATTAGAAATACTTTGGTAACAATAGTAGGCAAAGATAGATAGATACAATCTCCTTTTTTTATCAATTCATAGAAATTAAATAGTATTAATGTAACATTCGCATTTGTGCAGTATACGAGTATATGCATTAAATGAACATGTGGCATGTAACACATGTTATACCGGTATCATACTGAAAGTGACATTTTGATTTTAATAATGTATTTATTACGAACTATAAATATTGGACGATGACGATTAATATAATAATCAATTACTCAATTAATACTGCATAATTTTGCAGTGGTTTAAAGATGAGGCCCGTAATATGTCCAGCTACATCGGACATGCTGGTTGTACGCAATGCGGGGATTCCAGCAATTGGTTTCGCTCCAAAAATCAACATTCCAAACCTTCTGCACGCCAACGACGAATACTTGCCGATACACGTGTTCTTGGAAGGCATCGATATCTACGTAGCTCTGCTAAAACGCTTGGGCAATCTACCTGCTTTCGATAGCGAGTGACACTTGCGTCGGATATATCGCTGTATATAAACTCCTTAAATTAAAATAAATTCGGTATTCTATCTTAAACGATTACCGTTACCGATAATGTATTTTAAATAAATGTTAAGTGACAACTACCTACTAATAATATGACAATACTACTACTATCTATATAAATATATATTATTGAAATCGACACTAAATGTACAATGATTATAAAAGTATTTAAAATAAATTTATCAATGCTATAAATTGTTTATTCATTCAATATCTATGCAAATTAAGTACTTACCTACCTACTAAAGTATCGATATTTTTGGGTAAATTGCTGTGACGATTATGTCGTGTTTGTGAAATTGCTTATGTTGATACCTCATATAAACGTATGTATTAATATTATATGCAAATACCTATATATGTAATATGTTATACATACGTATATATAATTGTATAATTAATAATGTCAGGGTTAGCATGAGAAGTGCGTTATAATAAAAGTACAATATGCCAACAATCATTTGGGTAATCAGTTTGGGTAAATACTTTTATACAAACCTACTTAAACATACCTACCATACGTAATTTTTCCACAAATGAAAAGTCATCAGGCTCTGTAAACTCTACACAAGAAAAAATTCAGAAAGAACAAAAGACAAGAACAAGAACAAATTTCATAATGTGCAAAGAAGATTTCGCTACTGTTCATGAAGAATAATCTTCTGTTCATACACGAGAAAGATGATTCGTTCTTGAGATAGATGATTAGGTACCTGTTTATACATCACAAAAATTATATTCAGTCGATAAATTGAGTCACTTTATATTCCATGACAATATATCATTTTCTACAAATGTTTACGTACCCATAGAGACTAATGTACCGCTGTAAAGTCAAATATATTTACGGGGTGACTAACCGCACTGGGCATAGTGTAGCGTTGATATAATATCATATAGGTACTCAGTACCCATGTACTTACATACGATTGAATATTTTATTGTTCGCCGATAAGCAATATCTGCTGAATTTTAACAATGCTACAAACACTTACCTTCTGTTTATTGTACACTATTTAAAACTCTTGAATATAGTATGTATTTCAAAATATAATAGTGCTAGAAGGTATTAACAGAGTAAAAGTATTTTGCCGTGGTTTTTTTATGTTATTTTTGTAATGAAATTCCTTATCGCGACATCTTACAGCACTACTCAGTGGAGTAGAGGTAGCCTTAATAAACGTCAGATCAACATCAACACAAAAATCGTGACAATCTCAATACTCAATACATCGTCTATGCATGCAAATGAAAATGCATTCGCCTACTACTGTTATAGTTATAGTTATTCCATTTTTATTGAAAACAAAAAATATAATTTTTAATTGATTCTACGGACAAAAATTGTTTATGTATAATTAAGTCAAACGTATTTTATTATGTAGATAATACACATTTTATAGGTCTAATACTTATTTTATGAACGTAAACGATAAAGGATTGTAAGTATTTAATGATGGATTAATGGACCGACCACAAAACTCATCTATTTTTTTATACTGTACACCTACTGGCAAAAAAACAACCCACCTGTTATGTACCTATATTATTATTTTGGGAATTTCAGTACTTTCTGAAGTTCGTAACATCTTTTTTTCATTTTCTATGTAAATTTATTACCTTATATATTTTTTATATTTGAATCGACTACTAAACGAGCAGGCAGCAATCCCAAGTGACTGTTCCCGCCCATGGACATCTCCGACTCCTAAACCGTCTCCCAACAGCGTTGTAGGGACTGTTAGTGTGAATTCATATAGTATAAGAATTAGTTGGTGAGTATTCTTTAGTAACAGGACTGCAGGCATTGGACTGTTAGTGATATTAGTAAATTATTATTTTTGGTAAATTAATTAATTTCTTATTAAGACTTTATGTAATACCCTTATCCAAAAACATAACATGTATTATTTAAATAGATATAGGTACATATAAAAGAAAATATATTTATACGTTAAACTACAACATTTTAAGACCCTGCAAACTTAAAAATAAGGTACGGTCAAATTTTGACTAACAGTATGAAATACGAAATAAAAGGCATCCTTATGAGACACAATGCTATTTAACTAGAAAGAACTAAACCATTCCAATGTAAGGAAGGTATTTACAGTAAATGTTATAAACGCTCTTGTAACCGATGTAAGGCTTACTTTAGTCATGAAATTTTCTATTGAAAGATACATTACCCAAAAATTAGATATAAGTACATACTTCGGAACATATAGAATCGCAGAGCACAACTGAATAACTACGCAAATGAATCGTAATAATTTGCCTTATTGCAACAATGTATATTTATATGGATGTTACGTATATATTCTTGATTACATAACAAAGAGCGCGCGGACCAACGTTTATTGTAGCTTAATGCGTCGAGTCATAGTGCCGTCTCGTGAACGGCTTTCGTCACCCGTGCAGCTTCGTACCCACGTTCGTTTACCAATACGATGTAAGTCCTATGCTATTTATCTAAAAATGAGAAAATATTCAATATCAATCGAGTTTAGACGTGACCCAAGTTTAGCGATAAGAAAATGTTTAATCCAAATGAATTCTAAAATGTAAACGACATTGATTCTGAATACTAAAAATTTTGTAAACTTAGGTAGTTGCTGGGGATTCACTCGATGAGGAGTAATTGATCGGTGCTTGGTTGTGGTACGAGTACATACAACAATTTTGGCTGTTAAGAGATTAAAATGCAAAAATAAGAATAACGATCGCTGGGATTTGAGCGAATGTGAAGAAATATATTTTAACGACACATCTTTACCTTTATGAGCGCACATCTATGATAGGTATCTACCTATGCAGTGTTTTTGTTGTTGGCGAATTGGTTAGTTGATAGATTTATATCCTTAATTGAAGATACACCAACTGGGAAACAACTTCATTTAAGTGCAACTGCAAAACACTTACAGAAATAGACAAGCGGAAAAAATTATGGACTCATGCCCGGGGGTAGATACTTTGTCTGCCTTGAAGACGCAACTGCAGTATTTATATGTGAAATGTCGTTTGCGCTCAATACTGGTGTATGGGTACAGTACGCAATTACAATTTCTGATTAAAGAAGATTACATCTATTATTTAAGCATTGTTTTGTTGTAGGTATAAATTGTTGAAGTCTGTTTTGAAGTTGTAACGCGTTTATGGCATACTGAGGCGAGTTTCCTGACGAAAGGTATGCGGTACATAACCATCCAATATACACATCCTCGTCCAAACTTCGTCCAATACACATTCTGTCAAACAAGCTTAAACGTTTAGGTATTAGGGATTTTTGAGTCACCTAACATTTTGGAGTGCATATTAGGAGTCATAGCCATGTTGTAATTATTTTTGCTTCGTTATTCAACCACTTCATGGTTTATTTAATATTATACTTTCAGTAATAAAAATGACACATGCTTGGATGTATATTTGTTTGGCGATGTTAGGCGTAAGTGCCGCTGTGGACTACTCAACTTACCCGGAAGTGATCCGGTTCCAAAAATATGTCCAGATAAATACCACCACTGGCGGTGACCTGCGTAAGTATTAATATACCTACTCGGTAAATACAAAAGTATTGTTAATAGCATTGGCCGTCTAATCACTACAATACCGATATCTTGTATACATGTATGAATGTAATTAAAAAAATATTTAAAACAAATAATTTTACTGGAGTAATTTCACCTTTCGTTCCTGCTGCAGAACCTGCTGTGAGCTTCTGGAAGGAGTTAGCTGCAGCGCAGAATGTTTCCGTCACCGAATTACAACTTGTAGAAGGCTGCCCTATCGTGATTATTAAATGGCCGGGAAACGATCCCACTTTGAGCAGTATAATGCTCAACTCACATATGGACGTAGTGCCTGCAACTGAATCGGTGTGTTAATCAAATTGTGTTATTAGATATGTATATCCAAAGGTACTTGGGGTATTCCATTTTATGAGACGAAAGAAAGAAAAGAAAGAGAAAGATCTATGGAAAGAAAGTCATTTTTCAAATCGAATGACCACAGAATAGCGGATAACTTATTGAAATTATACCAAATGCCACAGTTCCAAAAAAAAATGCTAAAACATGTAAAATCGAAGAGGAAGTTTACACTGTGGTTATATGTGAATACATGAAAAGTAATAAGTGGACATACAAAGAAGTGGTTGACGCGAATTTATTTAAAAAGCAGTGATGTGCTACTGGTTTGAAATTCAGCATCCCACTCCGGGGTCTGAGTTCAAATCCTGGCATGCAGTGCTGACTTGTTACGTGCGTATAACTTAAAATGTAAATATCACTAGCTACAAACAAGAATATACGAGTACAATGTTTCTGACTTGTGTGAAATCTATAAATCCACACTTAGCTAGCGTGCTAGACTTTGGCCTAAAGCCCTCCAGCAGAGAAGCAATAAAAGGGTTGAAAAAAAGAAGTGTATTTTCTTTACTGTTGTAAATTTTTATCAACCGCTTAGTTATTGAAATATTCGCGTTTCGTAACTGTAATTATAACAGTTTTTTTATATTTTTTTTACATCTGGTTATTTGTTTATATGGACTCGATATCTGTGGTTAGGATGGATGGACGTATCCACCGTTTTCGGGCGATATCACTTCAGATGGCAAAATCTGGGGTCGTGGAACGCAGGACATGAAGTCCGTAGCCATTCAATACTACGAGGCCTTGAGCCGCCTCAAAGCCAAAGGCGAACAGATGAATAGAAACGTATACATGACATTGATGCCCGGTAAGATTATAATAAGTCGTCATCTTCAATATTATGTTGGTACATATCTATTTATTTTATTCTTTATTGATCCCCTTTATAATACAAATATAAATAACAAATGTCGAATTTAATGTTTATAACCATTATTGTTTATTTTAGAAAATTTTACATACATACCTACTCTTTGACAAAATTACGTTTGTATTACTATGCAAATCATCTTGCGTTGATAATCATCTTTGTATAATAAGAACATTGATAGAATTTCTTATTGTATTTAGATGTTTTATTACATTAAAACGCACTTGGATAAATAATTTAAAACGAGTGTTCATAACTTATTAGATGAAGAGGTTGGAGCAGAATGTGGAATGACACCATTTTTGAAAAGCAAAGAATTTGCGGCGCTGAATGTTGGTATGGAACTCGATGAGGGCACTCCATATCCAGTACCATTCATCCCTCTGTTCTATCAAGACAAGGTCGTTTGGCGTAAGTTCTAATAACGGTTTTATGTCGATTTTAAATGTAAATTAATTTTAGTTTAAAAATAAGTAATGAATAATAAAGCAACAATAGATAATTAATTAATGGTAAATATTGTAATATTATAAATTCATGTTTTAAATTTGTACGCCGACAAAGGCAAAACATGGAGTGATCTAACAATTTTATAACATCTTTAAATGTACCCATATTTGTGCAAATAAATGTCTTTGTCTTTGTGAAAGTATAAGTTGAGACATAAAAAACTGCACATTCTCAGTAAGGGTGTATCTATAAAGTTTTAACAACTTCTGAAGTCTCTATGTATAGTGTGTACAGAAAGGTAAATATTTCTGACAAAAACCGTTTCGAATTTCATGCGATGAAAACGAGATTCCTAATGTTAAAGAGTAAATTAAAAGAAGAATGATTGCAATGTGTTGCATTGGCTTATGTGATAAGTATTTTTAGTACTTACTGATGATATCTAAATATTTGATCTTTTTATACGAACACAAATGAATAATTTTGAAAAAAAATCCAATAATGAAAGAAAATCCAATTCACGGGAATCATGCAAGCTACTCTGAAACAAAAACAATCAAATATACATGTAGAACAAAATTTATACATTTGTATGGTTTTATTTCTGTCATGTGTATACACAGTTGCCAAAAGAACCCTAAATCCAATAAATCATTATAATGTTACAAGTGTGCCTACATTGAATGAAGGCAATGACTTCTGAACCTTTTTAGAACCTCAATGATTTCTTTAATTGCAATGAGCCTTTATTTAATTAATTGTATTGCAAAAGTTTAGATTCATTCATTCATCACATTGTTAACTAATGGCGGAATATAAATTGCGACGTAATAATTTATTCTAATCTAATTCATTATATTTATTTCACAGAAATTCAAATTGATTGTTACGGTATGGCTGGCCACGGCTCCACTTTCCCATCCACGAATTTAACAGCCACTGGACAGGTGAGTCACAAACAAACATGCACCGAGCTTCTTTACTTTAACAATGGAATTTCTGTCGTGTAGCTAATGCAGTCATTATAAGTTCATGAGTTTAAATACTTGTTTAATAAATTGTTCAACAAATCTCACAACATATATGTAGATATAAGAAAGTCCTCAAGGACTCTATTTTATATAATTATATTTAAAAATTGTTTATATTCAAGACCAAATATTGTTGGGATACCAAGACTGTCCTATCTCGACCAAATAGGTCAGACATTGGCTGATGGGAGTCAAGAGCCTCCGAAACTGGTGTGTATGCATGAAGAGAATGATGAATGTAGATGAAGCACGATAGGTTTGTAAGGACAGAGGTATTTATCACTCGCTGCTGTCTGCCTACCCCGTTAGGGACGATATGTATGTATGTTTATATTCACAAACAAGAAAATTTTTGAGGTGAATATTTTACAAACACATTTTAGTATAACAATTAGATATTAGTTTATTTCTTTTCTCTACCCATGAATTTTAAATACATACGTGAGAACTAAAGTATAGGTAAAATCATGATAAAATATGATTTCTAGTTATTCATATCGTTCCTGTAGCTCGGGACCAGATAAAAGTTACGGTAACAGTTTTAGTGGGTGAAAATCTTACATAAAATACATACATAGGTACTTACGGCAGACACTCCAAGGTATAGCGGTAACTTTTGAAGGTTGTCTTCCGTTACCTAAACAAAGGTATTGTATGCGCTTTACTATACTTTAGTGGCGTATATTGACGACCTTATTATTTTTTCGGTTTGAACATTGAAACTGTTCAGGAATTTTTACTTCATTTTAAAAATATAAGTAGCGTCTGGAATTAATCTAATAAGGATTGATTGTTGGAGAATATTATTAGGCTTTAAGTCAGCCCTTTGTTATTCCTGTTTTTCCGTGTGAAATAAAAAAATAATAAATGTAAAACAATCAATCCACAGTCAAGTCACATGCTTAATTACTTGGTAGGACTTCGTCAAATGGGGCAAACATTCGCATTAATTAGTGGTACATATATAGGGTAAAGCCATTAAGTATGTCAGTAAAAGGGATATTACGAGTAGAACTCAGTCGTTACACGTTTGTTATTTATTCTGTTTCAGTGTCGTAATATCATTAACACTTTACTGGACTTTAGAGAGAAACAGTACAAGATATCTACTAAGGCGCCTATTACAGACGCTGGCGGGTACACGTCCATCAACCTCAATAAAGTTAACGTTAGTATATCTTTTTTCAACCATATTGATGTACTTTACTGTCGTGGACCTATTATGGAAATTAGTTTTTTGTTTCCACATAAAAGTATTCATTTCTAAAATCCTTAATTGAAATTCTCAATACATTTATTACTGTACATTTTCATAAATTTATTGTTCTAGAAATCCGAGTAGAAAATAGTTTGTGATTAGCAATTACATATTTCCTTTAATTTTGTATCATAAGTCTACCATTTTCATGTATGATAGTATATGACAGTATGGAAACAAACGACTTCGTGACAATTTGATGTCACGAATTCAGATTACATACAATTAGCGAACTATATTCACATATAGGTAGGTACATAAATAGTGATGAAAATCGAGAATCATTTTGATGTGTTTAGTTGTCTTTTGTTCCTTACTTAAATATTTATATTGCAACATACTAACATGCTAGCAACTAGCAACATACTAAATAAATTACCGATGAATTTAAAAAAAATCTGTTAAATATATTTAATGAATATATAGTAAATACGTATAATTATTATGTAATTAAAATGAATTTATTTAGTAATTATATTACCTATATACTATAATAATCTATAATATTTGTAATAAGTGTAAAATAAAATATTAAATGAATTAATCACCATACATAATATTAAATTATTTTTATACTAAATAACATTTTACAGGCAGGAACTGCTAACAATATTATCCCTGGCCACATGAGTGCCGTATTTGACATTCGATTAGGAACCAAAGTAAACGAGACTGAATTCAGCGATCAGGTATGTTTTGATTTATAATTTAATAGTCGTTAAAAGTTTGACCATATAAGTATTACAACAGCTCATGACTATTAATGACTGTGACACGTTGCGATAAAGCATCATAGATAGTTATTATATTTAATGGTGTATTCATAATAAAATTAATCACGCTAATCATTCATGAAAATTTATTACATTAAATACTTGATCTTTTCTATGTATGATCGCTACGGATCTAACCTAAGAAATGAGTTGGTACAATTCATATTCTATGCGCGTTTTAGGCATTACGGAGTTGTTCATAAGTGCTGTCGATTGCTAAACCAAGTACATTATAATACCTGAAGATAACATACCTAAATGTGAGCAAAACCTAACATTTATTTTTAAATTAGTGCTTGTTATCTTATTAGCCGAAAGTCGGAACTAATTATTCTATTTCCAGCTTGCGCAATGGGTGGCAGCTTCTGGTTCAAATATTACACTAACCTACATTCTTAAGAATCCGCAATCCCCTGCTACAGTTGTAAACGGCAACCCTTACTGGAAAGCCATAGCTGACGTGGCCGCACAATTGTACGTAATTTTTTGAATACCTACTGAGTTTTTTCGTTATAGGTATGTTCTATAGTTTTACTGTTTATCATTTTTAATTATATTACTTTAATTATATTTTAGTATATTTCTAATATATTAGTATTAACTAAAAAGTAATTATATAATATAACATTTATAGCAGATACACAGGTCCTCTAAGTTATTTCAAAGACTAGGTACCAGAAACAGGTAGGCAACTCTATATAACAATTAAGACTTACCTACTATATTACTTTCAGCGGCTACTTCTTACAGAGTATAAGTCAAAGTTTGTCTAATTCCGAGTAATACAAAATGCTATGTTGCCTTGTTCTAATCTAATATTCAAAATCATAAATCTCCAAAAGGTTTTCACTGCTTTACTTGAAATTTGCTACATGCATTTGCACGTTATCAAACGTGTTATAGTCAGAAATATACTTTTAGTTAACCAGCGCCATCTGCTAGACGTTTAAGGAATATGTTTAAATATAAATTTTGGGAGCGTATTAATTAATAGAAACAATTGATTCCAATGAAATAATGTGAAGTAGCAACGCGAACAAAACCGAAACATAGTACCCACCTAATGTATATTTATTTTTTCTTTGTTGTACACCTTAACAGTATAAAAGTAACAAAGGGTAAACTTACCTAATACCTACTTAATGGCATATTTACATAAATATCTACTTACATAATTATAGTACTAACCGAAAACGATACATCTCTGTCTGTGTTATATGTACCTACATATAATTACTGTGTATTTTTTTGTGACTATGTATGTGCATTTGTTTATAGCCGACATGCATGTGTGATTGAGTTCACGGGTGCGCATGTCGAGTACGTTATTTGTTATTAAGTCGTCATCGCAATGTTTAATTTGCAGAGGACTGTTAATAGTACCGTTGGTGCCACCCGGCTCAACTGATGCGCGCTTCGTGAGGGGCGCCGGTGTTCCTGCTTTCGGATTCTCGCCCATGCCCAATACTGAGTTACTACTCCATTCGGTCAATGAACACCTTTCTCTGAGTACTTTCCTAAATGGTATTGACATATATGAGGGTATCATTAAAGCATTGGCAAACTTATGTGAGGCCGTGGTCGGAAAGGACCCTAGTATTTATATCCATACGACAAGCGCCTCTTAATATATAAATTAATACTGAAAGACACAAATTTGCTATTGTATTGAAGGCTAATAATGTATAAACTTTGTGTTATAATTTCCGAAACGGCTTATTTATTACAACAACTAAAACTAATAAACTATTCCATGATAGCTTTACCAAATGATTGAAATAAATACAAGATTTATACTCAAACTCGATAATGTTTTAAATTCTTTTGTATCTTATCATTCTTTTAGCGAATAATTATGAGAATTTACCCGCATATGAGAAAAACAATTTTCGCTCTGATGAAATCACTGAATCAACATTCACCACTTTCCCGTAATGGATGCCTTTCTTTCTGTACGTGCCGCAACATTTTTAAAAGGACTTTTTCGCGAGCCGCCGCCGACTGTTTGCCGAGCGCCGTCGGATTCGAGAATAGTCACGCTTTTAGGAACAAATGAATTCCCCGGAATGGGCTTCCTTGAGTAAACCGTTTAGTTTCGATGATAAAAAAACATCGAGCGTACTGCACAAAGACAATAGATTAGTGCTGCCATATGCTATTGTTGACGGAATTTGTTCAAGTGCCATACGCTTCGCATTATACTGTTTAATTTATTTCTGGGTGGTGGCTGAGTTATATGTATTACAATGAGATTTATTGCATGTTTTAGCGTAAATACATATCAAATGATTATTTTTAGAACTTTTATGAAATGGAGAAATACCAGTAAAAGAAACATTTCCATGTTCATTTCTAGGTAATATGATTATACATATAGCATACATCTATTGGAAGCAGAATTTTAGAATTTTAATATCTCTTTTACATTCATTTGAAATGAATATACAGAACGTGATATTTTAATACAAATCTTATGGTGCGCGATGGACCGCTAGAGGGCGTAGCGCGTTAATTGAAATAAATTGTCACGACTCGATGTCGCTGGGACATAAATCAGAGTGCCGCGGGCTACCAGCTAAGTGCCTGCTACGAGTACGCTACGACGTAGCAAATGTTAGAAATGGTTAAGTAAAAAAACCGCTGCTAATTACGAACCGGTTATTATTTGCTATAACAAAAACTCGGTGTATAATTAATTCAGAGTACCCTTAGTTCTATCATTAAGCGTAATCTTGTACTAATAAACTATTTTTAAACTTGGTAAATAACCATTATTTACATGGTCACTTAATAAACGATTAAACAAATACCTATGTAACACAGAATTGATTATAATGTTCTTAAGGATAATAATAATAATAATAGTAAATATTCATTGCCTTGAAGTTTAAACATTTAAAACTGATAAAAAAAGTTTTCATATCTTACTTTTGTTTAAGTTTATGATTCCAGACCTTAATTAATTGAATTTATTCACTTTGTTTCAGAAAGCTAGATATACCTATGTCCATAATATGCTTTTGAATAAAAATGTTATTTTAATTCACACCCAGTCTATACGTTTGTTAGAGCTGTAACCAGCGATGACGCTTTAAGAGACACCGCGAGACGAATTAATCGAGGGCGCGCGGTGCGCGGCGCGGCGCGATTTTTGGCCGTAGTGCTCATTTGTCACCGCTGCAGGTGTTGCCGTCACATCGCTAAGAGTGGGCCTCAAGCACCTACTCACTCTAACCAGCGCTATATGGATGGGCCATTGTACACATTGAGTATTCTAATTTAATAGAGAGAAGCGAACATTTGTTAACATCCAGTTATGTATATTATAGGCGATCTAGTGGAGTTGTTTAGAAATATGGCAGAATTTACTAAGTAGATCATGTTACATTTATAATAAGAAGGATATGTGTTTAAATTATCTAGAATATGTCATAACTTCTAATTTGATACATTCAATAAACTATCTATTCTAATATAGCATACCTATCAAAAATGTACCTAGCAGAGCTACTCGTATATGTGTATACGAACATGAAATGAATAAATGAAACGTAATTAAAAAGTTAAAAAGTATAGCATATGATTAGTAGTGAAATATGAATTGTAGGTAATAGATAATTAATCATTAATTTTATTTCTTTAAGGACATCTTGACTTTTCATTTATTTTAATGTAGGTTGGTAATTTAAATATTTTAATGCAACTACAAATCTATATATCTATTATATGTATAAGAAATCAATTTACTTCATTTTGTATTTTATATTTAACTGTAATTTACCGTTAGTTTAATGGTAATGGATTATTATTTTAATCGGTAATAAGTCGTTCACCAATAGATAGAACAGTGTAATAAGTAGGATGATACAAATAGCGATAGCTTATTAAATATCCGTCACAAGTCCCATTCGTTATACAAATAGAGCTTACGGGGGACGTTAGCCAACAATGGACCGGTCACGCGCACTTATTTGAAGTATTCAAGTGCTTATCACTCCGTCCGCCCCACTCATAACCTCCCGTGCATATGTTTTCCTTTCAAAAACGAACAATCGTGAGCGTCAGATTTAAAATTATTTTAAAATAATGTTCAAATTAAAATAATATTTGTTTGAGTGACGCATAATTTTCTAGTGTGGGAGTGTCGCACAGTGCAAATTTAAAGGATGCAATGTTAATAATCGATTAAAAGTTACAAATTTATACATATTTTGTTAATTACATGTTTATGTTGTATATTTTTGCGATTTTTAACAATAATTACATAACATTTTTGGATTTTAGCTAAATATTACGACGAAACATGATTATAATCCTTTCTGTAATTCAGCATCTAAACGTCGACATATTCGTAACTTATCTACTGTTTGTAGTATTTACAAAAGGTAAGTCTGGTTTTCCATCTCTAGAAATAAATCCACAAAGCAATTTGGTTGCCGGTGACCTGATCGGATTAAGAACCTCTTATTGATGGCCGTGCTGGTTTGCTTTCAGTTCATATTTAGTACAACGATTGACCATTTATTACGCAAATAAAATCAACTAGCTAAATTTTACCTGGATTTATTTTATTTAATGAATTTTTAAATTGTAGGGACTTTTTTGAATTACGACATTATTTAACCTGCATAGACCTTTTGCCCTGGCTAATTAAAACAAAGTAAAAATATGTATTTTAAAGGTGGTTTAACTATGTATTGTATGTATAAAAAACTTTTAGAAAATCTTTATTATAAATGATGTTATAAGTGGTGTTATAATATACAGACATACAGTCCACGAAGTCATTTTATATTAATAATGGATGGATGGATTGGAAAGACTACCTACAGCGAGGTAGTTAATTCTTTCTTTTTAGTAGGGCAATACGAGCCGTGCTTGTAATAATAATAATAATATAATAATAATATTATAATCTTCTTTAAAAACTGAATAATACTCTTATAGTCAGTTAATACATGTTTACCCCAAAGTATAAATTACCCTAACAATAAAAATCCCTCAACTGTTTTGCTACAGATAATCAATCTATGAGTAGCTACACTTACGACATACATATGTACAAACACATGACAATATGATACGTATTAATACGTTATTGGTAAAAATTTATCAAATACTTCTATGTCCTCGAAAATTACTAAGTTCTCATGAACAATTCTTTTTGTTTAATCTCCTTAAATTGTTTACAAGGAAAAATAAAAAATACGACGATGTCTGGAAGTAGTTTTTTATTTCATATACCTACTTTTTTGACATAACAGTAGAATTTATTCATTTCCTCATTTTACCGAACGTTTACATAAAAATGACAGTAAAATGGTCATTATAGTAGAAGGCGTCATTATAAATAGCAAGCAGTGCTAGGGATGAACGATGTTAATAAAATATTCCTTAACGTATTCTGCGGTTGATGGTGCTACTTACCAAAGACAGTGTGAATACGTTCTAAGTGTACATCGCACGTGGCGAGTTCGCTTCGTAGCTCGATTGCAACTCGAAAGCTCTACGCGCCGCCTCCTATCTAAAACCTGCCCTCTCATTGGCTGCCGACAACGCCCAGCCAATTAAAGCTCCCTCTCTCACACCGTCATCTTACTTGACATTGTAATGTTTATCGAGTTGATAGTTCGGCTCCAGAAAAATTTGATAGTTTTTTTTTATAGAGGATTCCTAGTATTAATATACATACGTGCTTAATTTTTTGCTACGACTCATAATATATAGTTTCGTCTTTTTTTTAAGTGCGTATTAATTCGCACAAAGGAAACGTGTTTCGTTCTTTACAATTAGATAGAAAACAAGATCAGCTTAAATATTTTATATGACGATTTATTTTTATAAATAGTCAAGGTAATAAATATATTAAATATTTATAAATGTCAAATACATTACTAAAAAATGTTTTGCTTTACTTTGTTATATTTGCTACAGGTCCTATAAAGTGAAAATATCCAGGCAATAATTCGCATAATAGCTCAACACCCCCGGTATGTTTGTCCGTAATACGGTCAGATTCACTGCCACCGATGGCGTGACAATGTAGCCTGTGGACCGGGACACAAGATGGGTTCACGGCTGTCTCGCTCTAGCCATCTCTACCGCTATACACCCATCCTGCTCAGGGGGTGGAACTCGTTGTAATCAGGGGATGATGTGACTCGCGATCTCCGCAGCGGCTTCAAAGATCACAATTATCAGACCAGTCTGTCGAAAGCCGCGACAGGGTAGTGAAGTCACATAGAGAAGTCAACGAAAATTTCGGGACCATTGACTATAGTGTTAATTGGAAATCTATGTGAATTTTTGAAACATTATAGTGTAGTAGATCTTGTCTCTAGAAGTAATTGGAATTACAATAAAGATATGTGTCAAAACCAAGTAATTGTAAAGTTTAGCTTGTGAAGGTCAGCGATCATCAGTCGAGCTGTCTGCCTTTTGGGACAAGCAGCGGGCGCCGGCCGCCTCGTTCCGAAGAATGGGCACAGGTCAGTTACTTGCAACTCTAACCTTGAGCTTACATTTCTAAAATCATTTTTAGATTACAGCAAACTTTCAAATGTTCACCACTCAGGTGTCTTGAACTAAATCTAGGCATCGTTCATCATTGCCTCACTTGCTACTCTTCAATACTTCAATAGCGCTTAATTAAGTTCTAAACTGATCTTGTTTACGATAATAGTGACAACCTTAGAAAATACTTTCGTTATAAAATCATGCTTGCAACATTTGAAATATTCTGAAATATGATTTTTCATGTAGTAAAGAGGCTACAGATCGTAACACATTATGGGATAACCGTCTCCTGGCCATAAATATAAAAATCAATGAATTATAAGTTATTTACGTGTTCATAACTAATATGAATTTTATTGAATGTAAATCAATGCAATATCGAATTAAAAACAATTTGAACATTAATTAAATTTAAGCACTGTATTATCCAAATAATCTGTGTTTCTGCTCTGAATTTTTTTTCTTATGTCTTAGTTTTCATTCAATATTTATTATAAAGCCATAATGTTATTAATATTTCTCCGTCTGAGCGACTACAAAAAATTGTAAGAGTAGGTAGGTTATATTTCTGGAGTTATTGTAATTTTTTTGCCTAATCTTTATATGTATAAATGTCCTAACCCTGGCGGGCGCGGTCGACTCTTACATACATTTACATACATTACAAACTGTTTACGACATTTTTTCAATCGTAGCCGGGTTTTGGCTTACCGCCTAAAATGGTGACCAGCCTCGATTTAGATTTATGCTAATAAATAAAGCGGCACAAGTAAGTAGAGTGTGTTCCGTTAAGTACTGCATATTTACAAGCTATTGGGTGCTCTTGAGGATATTGAATAAAGCATTATCAGCTCGCACTATTACTTTTAGATAATAGACATCTAGATAGACGTAATGATCGACTAGCTGAATATTGATTATCCTAATGGAGCTGCGTTACGGAGTGAGTTTCCGAGTAACAAACAAATAAACTATGACAATTTTAAAAACGTGAGTTTCGATTTTATGAACCTGCAAATTAGCGCGTATAAGCTTAACAAAAACCTTTTTAATAAATTATAGAAAGGCACTTTAGTTTATTTATACATATGATTACGGACTAAAATAATAATAAATAAATTCCAAAATTATTAGGCAAGTACACGCCCCCGCGAAACACGTCACATAATATCATTTAATTTGTACAGTTTTGGAACTACCTACACTCGAACCCTAAATATGTATTTCTGGGTTAAAACAGTCTCATTTATTCTCTGAAAAGCCTAAGATTTTATGCTACAAGCCAGATCTATACGAACATATAGCTTAATTTACGCTGTGAAAGCGTTAGTCGACTAAATAAACGTTCAGAAAGTAAGACCGAAATTTATATAGTACGCTTTTGAGGTTTGGTATCGTACAAAAAAATCATATCTGCCCTAACCATATAAATAGCTAAAGCCATCTCTTCATATCGAAAAGACAAACCGACATCGTAGCCATTTATTAGTAGGTATACAGTAAAATACATATGTTACTATCTTACGTCGTTCTACCTTTTCATTGAAGCGTATACAAGAGAATAAAATTCAGGTTTACTTTGAATGGCATCAATGAACGGACCGGATTAGGATTTCAGTATTCTATACATCAAATGGAGTATAGATAATTTGGGTGTAGGTACCTATAGATACATACTATATAATAGGCACACGGTCGCCTACATCTACATCTATTATTCGCAGTGAACACACAAACGAGATCTAAGAAGATCAGCGAGACGGGACAAAACCCCAGTCCTTGCAAATGTAACTTAGGGACGAACCCGAAACTTCGTTAGCTACCCTTACTGCCCTTATACAGTGTGATTGCTGTTTCAAATTAATATTTCCCTTGTTTGTCATACCTATATTCATGTCGCATTTAGTGTCAACGGTTCCCACAATATTACATATTCAAATTAATACTCTTAAAAAAAAACTTGCTTTACCCGTTGATAAACACGTATTCTATAATAGGTAAGTGGTTAAAGTTCAATACTGAATTTCACTAAGTAATAATTAAATTATTTTTGAAATTCACAATCACAATCCAATATATGTACATATAAGTATAAACGACTATAACGGAACCGAAAAAAAAGAAGGTTAACAGTAACATTCAAGGAAAAGAATGTGACAAAACTTACCTTGAAGTTCTTCGTAGTGATCTTTAAGCTTTTAAGTTAGTCAATGTACAAGGGAACCGCGAGATACCTACGCTGTGACTTTAGTGAAGTGTAGAAAATAGACGATAATTCATAATTAAACTGCTTTCAGTATATAGCTATTAAGGATCCCGAAATTAAATTAAATACAAATGAATAAAATACAAAATTTTCCTGGATATTTCACAACATAATTTTACAGTAGAGCAATTGCAGCCTTCTTATTGATGTCAAT
>DWGJ01000878.1:0-24021 GCA_018246895.1 Aspitha aspitha aspitha | reverse complement strand
ATTTAACACCTGCCTCAAATTCTCTTCATCCACCCAGGGTTAACTGGCAGAAAATGCCACACGGCATTAAGTTCGCCTATTGTAACTTTTAAAGGTGCAATAAAGAATTTAAATAAATAAATAAATAACGGTTATAGAAACAAAAACTACTCGACCGATTTTAACGAAACTTGGTACAATTATTTATCATACTCCTGGGCTGGTTATAGTATACTTTTCATCACGTTACAATCAATAGGAGCAGAGCAGTGAAGGGAAATGTTGGGACAACGGGAGAAGTTGCTTCATTTTTTAAGCTCCTACATCCATAAATACATAGTATAGAAATACTGTTTTATACCCGTGCGAAGCCAGGTGAGAAGCCTAGTGAGAAATAAAATAAGTTTGCAATTACAATGTTAGTTAGATATATAACAATGTAGAACAATACTTACCTTGAACAATCATGCGGTTGATGGACAATAAGGAACCAATGGATGGTATACAATTTATAACTTCTTAACAGCCTTCGATAAGCGTTCGATAAATATAAGAATACATAAATCTTAAATGAGTTTCATTACTTTGTTCTTACTATGTTCAGCCGGTTACATTAACAAACAGTCTATATCTACACTCATACCAAGAAGTGATGTTCAATGCCTGAAATTTAGATCTTACACTCATCGAATAACTTTATTGCACCGTCCTTTGAGGACCTGAATGATATTCTGCGTTCGTCATTCAAAGGTTAAAACTATTTAGTGATAATAGAGTCTGTACGATAAGGGAAGAATATTTTTACTTTTGTAAGATTACATTAGTTTTTCTGTACTACCCTCATAATATGTAGGTGGAGTACTCGACAGGATCTAAACCCAGACCATACCAGTTTGAACTGAATTCCAAACAATTTAACCATGACTGACTATCATAAATATCTATATTTAATTTTAATTAAACAATGTGTTTGTCCATTCCCATTAAACGCGCATGCTCATTCGCCACTTGATGCAGTAAAAAATATAGTGCCTATAACAAACTGGGCTCATTGAAGCAATTATCAGAATCTGGTCTTGAATAGAATTCTAGAAATACCAGTTAAGTGAATATTACCGTGAGTTCCTGTTGCATTGAATATTTAAAGCTAGCTGCTTGCCCGTGACTTCTTCTGGGTCTTACCTTTTTATATATAAACCTCAAACCGTCTTTTGTGTATGTTAAATTTCTAATTGTTATGCTTTATGTAAATATTACGTCACAAGTAGCAAATGTCAAAAACTTCACTAGTGTTAATTTTCTTTAATGTACAAAAAATGTGTCCATAATCATTACATATTATGCTTCCATTTTAAAACTGTAACCCTGAGCTAACTAATTATAAAATAAAACAATATATTTTTTCCTTTTTTCTTTAAATTTCATTACACGCCAAGAAATCCACATTTTTTTTATAAATCTCTATAATAGTATATGTTTTATACCCGTAGTTATAGATATTTTAATTCAATGTTTCTAACGATAAATACCATTTGAAATATTCAGTATACAGACGTACAGAAATTTTCTGTTTCATTGTAATGACAGGCGGTTGCGTTTTTTGTCGCAATCAAAGCTTACTAATGGCTGTATTAATTATTTTTTCTGCGACCGTACTTGTAACGCGATTCAGTAAGCAATGTCCAATGAATCCTATGAAAAACTAAGGACATGATACAGCAGGCGCTTTGCATTATTACGGGCTTTGATATACCGTTTCAACTGTACTGTGTAATTTTATCTTTTTCTTATAAGTTGAAGTACTGGCGTATGATTAATTGTTTCGCTTTATGTCGGTATTTAGTTTATGTCAGTCCTTTTCATGTTGCGGTTCCAACTAACGTAAGAGGTAAATTTACCTGCGATTAGATGGAAAAGAAAGAAAAAGATAGAAAGAAAGAAAATATTAATATATTTGAACGTGGAAAGCTAACTCTTATTCTAGAGTACACGTAGCGGCATCTATTGGCTAGGTATGTAATAAAGAGTACGTTTAAAAAATATAAAGTTTTATTACATACACACAGATATGTATTATTTATAATAATTATTATTATATGTTATGTACATTACTGATCTGGTAAGCATGACAGTAATTTAATTGAGCAAATAATCTAATTAAAAAATTAATAACATTCGCTATAACGGTTAGGTTAGTTTTTGTGAAGCAAAACCCCTAACGTAGACACTAATAACTAAGGACGAATACAACAACAACAATAAATTAATTTGCGCAAATTTCGACACCGGTAAATTATATCGAGACTACAATTCAGTTTTTCAATGCCACGTTTAAATTTAATGTTAAGTATTCCTTATGACTATACTACTACTATATCGCACTGTATGTATATCAGTGTGGACCTTTTGGCGGTAACGAAGTTTAGCGTCTGCGTGCTGGTATCGTTGGCGTGCGTATGTCGCTCGTCCTTTCATTCCATAGTTCATTCCATAGAATGCTTTCCGTAACCCACGTGAACAGTGACAGGAAAAGCAATTCCGAAAAGATACAAGTAGGATGCGTTTCGTTCGCAAACGGACGCATATACGCGTGTCACAAAAAGGTCCTATATAATATAATTTAACTGTTAAAACGAAAGTTAATACTCATTACATAAACATTTTCTATGGTGGTGTTTATTTCAAAAACTACCGAAAACAATACTGAGGGTAATAAGCCAATACTATCTCTTCCTAGAATCAGTTATAGCGTTACACGTAGGTATTCTCTCTAAATAAGAGTGATGTTAAACAAAATCAGAACAGAGTAAACTTGCATATTACGGGTACTAAAAAAAATTAGTCAATCCCCAAGGATTACCCATCAATAAGAGAACATATGAAACTTGTTTCTTAAGCTGATTTCAGATTGGACAAACAGTATATTCCCTTGACATGTTTCTGTAATAATAATACTAATTTTTTAAGGTTTCTAGATAGACTAAATATTTTCTTTAAATATTATAATGATTAACTGTGAATGTATTTTATTTACAGGAGCGCTGGCGATGATGATGGATGAAGATGCAAAGCGAATTTGCAAATATTTAAAAAGTAGGACACATCTATATACTCGAATTATTATCTTCTATGTGTCTATTTATTTCAACAATATGCGGTAAATGATAAATAAAATATCATAAATTTTATCATATAAATTGGAGTCAACTAAACGCCCACTAGAATCGACAATGAATTGGTTTTAATTTTTACTGTAACAGTTGAGCCGATGTACTTATGTACGAATAGGTCATTCATTTATCTTAACCACAAAAAATACTTTAGGTACATTTATGAGGTATTTTTGAGAAAAAAATGTCTCCTACGGGTTAATTTAAAAATTATTAAAGGTAAAATCTACATTAAGTCTCGTATAAACGTTAAGAAACAGAAAGACGATTTTTTTAAATAAATATTATGATTATCGATTTTAATCACTATATAGAATTTTAATCTGACTGGTTTAAAGTTTAAATCTAACTGGTTAATAGTTTTAGTGCATAGAATGATTCAATTATTGAAAAGGTAATCGATGCCTCGGGCTGCCTGCTACATCAAAGTGAGTTCGAGAGAAACATGGTTTTTGTTAGTATAAAATAAAGTGAAGCGAGTTATAAATAATTTCTTAATATTTAACTAATTAATAAATTATTAAAGAGGAATATAGGACGTTCGGTAAAAATGTTTTATAAAATAAGCAGTTCTTTTTTTTTATGTATGTATATATATTCCTATATCAAAATGTCGGTTAATGAACAAATCTCCCACTTATTCGAATATTGTTTTTGGGTAGAGTATACTGAACTAAGAAAATAACATTAATGGAGCTAAATGGACAGCGAGAGAACTTATCGCTTATAACTCTTATCTTACAGTAACTGTACAGTAACAAACTTATAATTTAAAATAGATATTGTAATATTTGTAAAGTATTTTACATTTTTAAATTACTTAACGAAAACAAAATAAAAAAGATACTAAAATAAAATACAAAATTATTGACCGTCCTTATTTCCTAATTTACCGGTTATTAAAGATACTTTATGTAACCTCAACGCACCTCAATATATATTCATTTCAAATAATTTTATTTCTATATGTAATAAATATCATTTTAGGACTAGATAAACGTTTTGACACATATTGAAAAAGGTGCAACATATTTTAATATAACGGCAGTAACATAAGGTCACTTAAAAACTGTAATGCATTCACAACTCACAACAACGGCAGCTCAAATGTGCTTTACAATATTATTGTAATAAACCTCTAAATACTGTTTGTAAATTAAGACTTAGTTTGAATCAGATTAACTGCACCTACATAAATCTGCTTAACTATTATGAAAAAAAGACTAATAAACTTATTCTCTTTTTACAAAATAAAAATTACTTAAGGAACAGGCGAGCTTGCGAAAGCAATGCGACATGTTTTTCCATTAAAAGTAAACAAAACGAAGGTGATACCGATTGAAATGGTAACGATGTCCACGTCCGATCATAACAACGATATGATTAGCAAGACATCAGTACAGCTGTGCTTGCAAAGCGCCTGCGAATGTCATCTTTCATCAACAGTATGGTAAGTCTTTCATTTCAATTTCTATTTTTGTAAATGACATTTTTTTCTTTCATTCAAGTTACTATATCGCATATTCTATTCTAATGTGAAACCCACATTTATAGACCTTCACAACGAATAATAAAATAGACAGCCATCATTTCAGCTAGTGTATTTTTTATGCCAGTCTAAAATAACAAACTTAAAAGTTTTAAACAGGCAACAGAAATTTCGAGTATCGAGTGCCAGGTCTCGTCTTTTAATATTACAAGTACCTACATGTTTTATCATAAATATATTTTTAGTAAGAAGTAAATAGTAATATTTTTTTGCCTTATAAATTTTTGTCAAGTTTTCTAACAGTTTTCTTAAAAAGTAAACTGTAATAAGTATGTGATATATACAAAAATCGTAATAAAATTTTGTTATTATTCATACTCACTAAGAAATTCATAACCAGTGCTTACAAATAGTGCATTTGTTTTTCACATTGCAAAATACATATTATATGTTTTGATCTTTCGTATTTGGTGTATAATTATAAAAGGAATATAACTTTTGGTGATATAAAAAGTGGAAACACCTATTTAGCTCTGCTTCACGTGCCGTGACGATCTGATGAACGCAAGTCTCTATTATTTCCCGCATAATTTACATAGAGATAGATCAGTGTCCCGCGGGCCGCGCACCAGTTGAATTTCTATTGTTTAGATTGGAAAACTAAGTGCATCGCGGACGACTTTCCTCTCACGTCATTATTAGATTGCCGATTCCGTGATAATACCTACATAACTCTTCCACGTATCTCAGAATTACGTTTTTCCTACCTACTGTTTTAGTAACTCATTACGTACGTATATTTTTTAACACCTACCTAAACTCTGTTAAGCTTCTCAATTTTTGACCAAAGTAAGCAAAAAGAATAAATACACTAGATTTGAAAAGAAAATAAAATAATGTATGACATTTTGCCATTGTTATTTGGGTAATTGAAGAAGTATTCAAACTTGTTACTCATTTCTTCTTTTCATTCTTTTTTATTACCACCTTACATCAAGCAATGGCTTAACATGTAACTTGCCTATTCCACGAGGAATCGTGGATTGACAACAAATATCTTGTAGATATGCATTCGCCATATCTTTTGTCACCTTAAATGTTTGGCAAGAATTAATCAACGTAACATGTAGGGGAGATGGGTTTATTAATTAAAATAACGCTTTCGATTACGGCACAATCGCCGCATCTCAGCTTAGATGTCGATGGGGATGGAGAACAAATCGATTTCGTAATAGCACTGTGACCACCCGGCCCAGTGGAGATTGACTCATTTGCACTGCATTACATTACCGAGTGACAGCGCCAGCCACTCTCATCATCCCTAATGCACACGTAGTATTTGTTGAATATCTTACTTAGAATTAATTATGGAGAGTGCGTGACAATTGACACTTTAAAATTACTCACGTATGTTAGTAATTATTATTTTACTACAAGTTGTAAATTTTACAAAGAGTTAAATAATACAAATAATTAAAAGTAATATTAAAAAATGTCTTTTCTAATCGACAACGTAGTAAAAGAAAAGATTGATTGACAACAAAATTCATATAAATATCGTTAGATACGGTAGATAAATGAAGATTAAGTAGATACATAGGTACTAGTTTCGTATATAGAACGACAGTGACAATAGTTGTCAAAAATTTAGGTAATGTCATTTTTATAGTAACTCCGATACATAGGACTATGTTAAATGTACAATGTTTAAAAGTACCTAATATTTTTATCAATTATTGAAATCATAATGCAATGTCAATTTACAAAAAAAAATCTAATATATTAAAAACAAGTATTGTAGAAGTTATCTGTAACCAAAACAGACATTATTTTAACTTAGGAATATTGTATTTTGACTACTCTCACACACACCGTTGTGACATGTCGAGTTGGTGACCCTTGTGCGATTCTAAGAGCAATACAATAAAACTACGTAATCACGCAATTTGTCGTAAGGACGCTCAAACTTCAATGTTTAAAACTCTCGCGGAATTAAATTTGGAATAGTGAAAGTTTCCCCATAATAATATACGTTGAGTTACTGATTAAATGCTATTCACAAACACATAAACTAATCTGTTAAACTGTTTAGTGTCTAGATTCTAAACTCTAGAATCTCACCCACCTAATATAGTAAGCGTTAAAGAAATTTTAATATGGTACTAACCCGCTATTAAAACCTAGGTACGTTATTAATGTATTTTAGTACAAAATACTATAGGATAAAATAATAAAAGCAACATTGAATATCGTGTATGCAATAATAATTGTCGAGTTACTTCTTTATATTTACATTTCTATTTTCTACGGACCACATAACCTATATTCATTATAATAACTGAAATTTCTAGAATATTAATATACTTAACTTTAAAATCTAATGATGACTCGGTAATATTTACCCTTTGCGCTTAACACTGTGGGTATGTAGGCCCTTAGTAGTGGCCATAGTAACAAATGGATAGTTGCCAAATAGGTTTATAACATACTTTCAGCTTATACATAAAATGAAGCTATTAGTGAAAACTGATACTATGAGTGAATTTAATTTTGCTTAAACGCCATAGCAGCCTAACATGCATATTTTTCCTTTATAATTATAATATTTACCGCAATTTTCTTATCAACCTGATAAACCCAATTATCTCCAATCAATTCGTCCAATTAGACAATTAACTACAGTACCTACATGTGGGTGTATAGAATGTATGAAATGTTTCGTGTCTAGACAAACCTAGATAGACAGTAATGTTCTATTGAAAAACAGAAGGCCGAAATCACCGATTTATTACTAAGTTCAATGACCCACTGATTATGAGGTCGAGCGTCTCGTTCTATCTAGGCGCCGAATTCGTTACACGATTCTAAATTGGCACGCTTTGTGTTACAGAAGCTGTAAAGCATATTTTTAACCTATAATATTCGAGTCGTTTATACAATTATAATAACAATAACAATCGGTGTAGGTACTTATGAGTTAATCTTGAAAAAGATTTATATGTTCACAAAACGAGTTCGCTAATCTTCAAAAAACTGGACGACTAGTAAGTACCCGCCAACTTACAAAATGAAAAAACAGTTTGTTTATATACTTACATAATTTTTAGTGTACTTAAATGTAAATATTTTCTCATTTATTCTATATTTTCCTTAACACATTTAAATAACTATTTAAATTTTATTATTTATGTGCCTTTTGACTGATTGCAAACCTGGTATACCTAAATCCTCTCTTTCATACAGAAAATCTTTAAAATAATTCTACTACCTATTCTTATACATAATCACAATGGAATCTTTTGGGTTAGGTATGGAGCTTTAGGCTTCAATGAATAAATCATTATTTTATTTTTCTATGAAATTTTAGTTTTATACTAAAAGTACCAAATCTACGCAAGTCCGTCGACCTGATATAAGAATTTTCACTAGAGATTTCATAGATCAGGAAGAACGTGGTCCATTCCGAACTTGTGAAGATACCAATTTCGAGGACAATGAGTTTTATTCACGCTCCTTCCGCCTTCATTATTTTCACTCACGCAATTCACACACTATTCATTATGATTATTACCGATGTAACGAGTATTACGAGTATAATCCCTGATTTTTTTCACTGTATGTCAATACATAATATTAGTAAGCAAAACAGTTCACTATGATTTTCTTCTCTGTTTGTCAACCAATTTACCTGTTCTCTGTTTTGGTTTGGTAGATATTGACGAGCTTTAGTGTTATCAATGAAATGCAAAAATAAAGTTTTTAAAAGCGTTTAAATTCCAGTAATTTGTTGATTATCAATATTTTATTTGAGATAGCATTTTCCTATATTTTATAAAAATAACAAGAATGCCAATTTAGAAATAGTTTTCACGCGTTAAGATTAATATAAAAAAGTGTTGAATGTGGAAAGAAACTATACTTTTTTTTATATTCTTAATCTTAAAAACACTAATAATAAAAAAACATATTATCCATGTTTTATTTTTCTAAGCAGAAGTTTAAAATAGGCGAAATTTATAAACAAATCTCCACACAACTCCATAACAATTGATTTCACGCAGTAAAAGTAAATGCAATCACAGCATAAAATTGACACGCGATAAAGTTTTAAGATTTAACTCTTAGCAACATAACCAGGTTAGGTGTTATAGTAACTATCTTGTCAGTAAAATAATTTTTAGGGTCGTTGTCCTATGACGAGAACTACATTATTTTTTCACGTTTATCGTTGCGAATCTGTATAGCGCCATCTTTGAATACGATGTGACAACAAGACTGCTATTTCTTCCGCGTCATAAGGTGATCTAGATGGCGCTGCTAAAGATAGAAGATGTGCAAATTTGTGATAACGAAAATGTCAAGGCCAATGTTATTACCTAAATTACGTTTAAAGTCACTATTTATGTCTTAACCAAAAGGTTTTAATATATACGTTATTCCTTTTTAACGATTAAAAGGGTAATATAGTCAATTTTTGTCAAAATGTTATCACATTGCCGATATTGTTTTCGCGTCATAACCTCGTTTCTGTATCTATGGACAAAGAAATTGCAGTAAAGTATTATGTGAAAATGTTATATTTCCTTCATAGTGTTGTTATTTTCGTATAAAGAAGGTTAATTTGTGACATTTCATACACGTTTTATTGAACTCGCTAAGTATAATAATCGTATTGATCAATAAATAGTGTTGCAAAATTTAAATTTAGCGCCTCTCTTAGAAACGTATGAAGTTCGCGTTGCGAATACTGGCCGATTATGATGTGAAAGATATTCCGAAGGCCGTGAGGTGCCGTGAGTGAACACGGAAATCGAGATGTGTGTGTGGTCAAAAAGACAGTGCAAGGTAGGGGTCGGGTGGCGTTTGTGATGGCAAAAATTTTGCAAATGGTGAGTTAAGATTTATTGAGTATACGTGCCTTCAAGTTTATTTTTGTTTGTGTCCGTAAATAAATTGTGAGTTAGAGAAAATTTCGTTGTTGATTGATATTTCTAAGATTCTGAGATACGGAATCGGCAAATGGCGCTACGAATAGCTAGAGTTGACACAACTACGCGTTTAGAAATCCGTTCGTCCTTCGGTCGTCAATTTACAGGCACGCGGAGTAAGCCATAATGACAATAATGGTGCATCTTCACATTCCTGAAACCACGCGTTAGGAATTAGCAACTGGCACATCCAGCTTGGCGATTATAACGGTGTCAGCATGTTGCGATTTTTTTGGCCAGCGGTACTACTTTTCTAAACTCGTTTTATAGACGACTAGAGGTTTTCGCATCCCGTAGGGTCGGTGGCCCCGCCGTCGGCCTCCTGGAGTTAAATTACATAATGTATGGGTTTAGTTGAAAGCATGCAACAAGTAGATACGGTATGTGTCGGCGCTCGGCGGGCTAACTGTCAATGTGGAGTACAGTAAGCTCGCGGCCCGCGGCCCCTATTAATTCGAGCCGCTGATGTCACTTATCTCCGCTCTACTATCTAGGCCCTACGGCCGCCAATTTTTTGTACATAATAGCATTAATGTAAATTTGATAAACGCCCACGTGTATTCTGTACAATTGCCTGCTGGTCGTCTAGAAAAGCCGAGTATGTCGATGTTTATCTTCGTACTAACGTCAGTGTTTGCGAAATATTTGCAAAATTTTTCAGGGTAATTTTTTGCAACAAATGAGTATGTTTAATTTTATTGATGTGAGTTGTTTTATTGACATAACTGTAATTTTCAGCACGGTCATTGACACTAGCACCTACAATGGACCAGCAATTTTGCTTGCGCTGGAATAACCATCCAAACAACCTGACTGATGTGCTTGCGAGCCTGCTGCAAAGAGAGGCTCTCTGTGATGTCACACTGGCCTGTGATGGGGAGACCGTCAAGGTATGTCTTCATTATTTTATAGTATGTCATAGTCATTTTTAAATTACAAAATTAACTTAATCATCCTTATCATATAAAAAAATGTTTAAATTGTTTTAATAAGACATACAAGTTCTGTTGATTCAAAAAGTATATTTTCACTCATTAAATTACTGTCAAAAAGGGATAACTTACATGATATTGCTACCCTGTTTTATTATTATTTTGTCCCAACAAATTGCATACAATAGTAAACAATCTTGAGTAATGATCTTAACATCTTATGTTTATTTGGAATACTGACAATTCACTCTGTTGACATTAAAATGTATGATTTATGAGTCAATTATTGTTTTATGGTTTTTTTCTTCAACATTTTTGATTGCCGCTAATATGTGTCTTCTTTCATTTTATGCCGTTTCAATTATTAACTTACAATATTCTGTTATATTATTGAATTTTAAAAATTGTTGAATGTTTGGCAGTAATTTACTTATAACTCTGCAAAATATCTAAATCTTTTTAGCCATCAGTGTCAACTGTGCCTTCATATGAGACATTAAGCCAAGGCAGTCCACATTGTAAATATTTAAATATTTGCTAATTTGGCAAGGTTATATTATACATCTGAGTCTAATATAAAATTATTTTTAGGCAATTAACATATTACAAACTCTTATATTCAAACTTGCGACTATATTGTTTCAGGTTTCAGTAGAACCTAATTTTAATTTAGATGTATTCAATTGGAGAGTTTTTCATTTCTGGTCATTTTTCATTTTATTCTGAAGCTTATTTATAAACACTTAAGGAGATATCTTTGAATGTATAAACAAATGCTTTTATAGAGAAAGTCGCCTACATGATATAATTTTTGTCTGAAACATCAAAAGGTCACCATTATCACTTCCTTCACATCCATTTAAAATCTACAATTATGAAAGTTAAACTTTATGCTAATAAAATGCAATTTACTTTGTAGGTCGACAGTGAATAGTTTAGGTAGGGGTCTGCAGAAGAGCTGCATGTTTTAACTTTCTAATTTTTATGGCACTTGTTTGTCAAGTTTTAGGGTTTAGGAATGTGAACTAGAGAACACATTTCAAGCTCTTATATAGCTTCATACTTTCTCATGACTATATCTAAATTACTGTAACTGCAGTTTAGTGTACTTAAAATTGAAAATCTAGTCTAACCAGATTTGTTAGAACACTGTAAATCTAGTATAGCAAACGAAATTAACCGACAACACTGAATAAAATATCAAGGCATTGACGAAACTAGTAATTGCCTGTAAAATTAATATAATGACTTCTACAGTGAAGACCTTCACATAACAATATATTTGTTTTGTTTCTAAACTCAACCCATTTAAAAACTTTGCTATGCACTAATATCTGTTATTTGTTTGTTCTAGGCGCACCAGACAATACTCTCTGCATGTTCCCCATATTTTGAAAGCATATTCTTGCAAAACTCACACCCACACCCAATTATATTCCTGAAAGATGTGCGGTTTTCTGAAATGAAGTCACTTTTAGACTTCATGTATAAGGTAACGGAACAGTGCAGAAAGCAGTCACTAAACACATTATTATATTGACACAATATGTATGTATTGTGTATTCATATTTATGTAATTATTTTCAGGGTGAGGTAAATGTTGGCCAAAATATGCTACCCATGTTCCTAAAGACTGCTGAAAGTTTACAAGTAAGAGGTTTAACAGAAAACAATACATTAAATCCTAAGGTGAGTTATGAGAACAGAACACTTGGTAAATACATCTGTATAAATTTTATTTGTTAAATTAGATATTGTTAGTTAGTTTTAAACAATTCATTATATTGTGACAATAACATGCATTAGTTAATTTTGTAAATGTGTACTTCTATTGAATTATTGTAATGAAAAATTTGTACATATTACTTTCCAGAAATATACCTCATTTGTCACTCATTATGTTGATACCTATTAATTTTCCAAGATAAGTACAGAATAAAAAATACTAATCGCGACACAAATGCCACTAACGAAAAGTATTGCCAATGGACTATTTCATATTATTAAACCAATCAAGTGTCACTTGAAAAAGTGAAGGTTGCCTATTAGCTTTTGAATTCTGCTACTATCAAAGTGTAAATTGAACCTGTGCTATTGTAATAATAATTTTATTTTTCTGGTGTATTTTCTATAATTCTCATTGGAATGTAGAAACCAGTTAATATAAATTAAAATTATATTGCCATATACATAATATAATATGAAGGTCAAGGAATATATATTATGTCTCTACATCCATGAACAGTATTTTAGTTCCCGAATTTTTAAAATGGTTGTAAGATCCAGATATTCAAAAAAATATCTGTTTGCGAATTTTCCAACGAGAAATCCTTCCATTTTTTCTATTAAACATAGGTATGAGATTTACTTTGACCAACTATTTATGAAATAAATCAATACAAAGACAACATTTATAATAACACTACATAAAATTAAGGTTATTTACAAATGCCATATTAAATGTAGTCTCTATTTAAGTGTGTCGGCATATTTACAATTTCAAAAATATTAAAAATGTATTTATAGCCAAGAAAATCCTTGAATTAAAAAAACAATTTTCGATAAGCTATTCTTTGACTAAATTTCTAAATTTAAAATAACAATTTTTTTAATGTATGTTGGAGTTTGCTATGTAATTTATTGGTCATAATAGTACTTTTTACGAAGTAACTGATAGTTGGGTCCCTGGACAGTATAAATTGCAAGTGTTAACTATATAGTTAGTTCACTGTTCAAAATCAGTTATAGTTCACCCTTATAAGATTTTGAACACATGTACATCTATATGTCCCTTTATGTATGTTAATATTAATTGAGCACAACATCATGAGTGCGAGGCGTGAATACGTTGACAAATCGAATTGACGATCGATGTCACATTATCTGACACTTGCGATTAAATTTTCAGATTCCATTTTAACAGAAACTAAAAAAAATCGAAGTTTAGACATAAAGTGAAAACTTAAAAATTGTAAGTCGACTTGTCTGTTAGAATAGATGATTTTACGTGTTGTATAACTTAAAACGAGTAGTATGCGAGTGGGACACGGGGAACATCAAATAACCGCTACGCCCGTATAGCTGCCCTCGATACCGCTCGATTGGCTCTCTTGCTTAATGTTTTAATCTCACCGTCATGATACTACGCTTTAGCGTTAAAACATCTACACGGGCACCCTTTATGATAGACTAGTTTTCGAAAACCGGTTATGTAGAAAAACGTGTGTGAGTCGAAGCACTCATAGATTTGGTTTGCGTTAAATATCGCGAGTTCATAATATTTTATGTTAAATATTTCTACAAATATATGTATTACTCGCTTAAGCAATATTTTATCGCGAACTGTAAGATTAATCTACCTTTAAAGTTTTTTTTTCTTATAAATTAATAAACTATTATATGTACAAGTTTTATAATTATTGAATATAACATCTATATAGGTCACCCAATAATATAATTTTAAAATGAAAATAATTAAATTTGTATTTACTACATATTAATTTATTATCCGCCTGTAAGGAGAGAACGTTTTTCGCGCGTATCTTGTTTGTTTATTTATTTGTTTGTTATCAATAGTAGTAATGAACAATAAATTATAGTCTTTTGAAGTACTCGATAGCGTAAAATTAAAATGCAAGTATGTTCTCAGCCGGACGAAAGATCGACGCCTTCGGTCAGTGCGGAGAACCTCTCGTCCCGCGCGGAGTCCTTCGCCACGCCCCCCGCGGCGCACAACACGGGCGCACCGCTCACGCCGCTACCGGCGCCGCAGCCGCCCGCGTTGCCACCTCACCACGGGATGCCGGGCGAGAAACGCCGCAGAAAGAACTCCGCCTTACCCAGAGAGGACATAGATCTCTCCTATCGCCATTACGAGGTACACGATATTCCAATAACGATTTCCATGCAGGCCGGCGAATTGCTATGCATATTGTTTATTTAAACTAAGGGTAGTAAAAATAATAAACCATGGTTTTTATTTTATTACTTACAATATTCCAGTATTCAAATTCCTGTTCTGATGTTCTTAATCTAACCTATATTCTTTCAGGAAATACCATGTAAACCTTATAATGGACTAAATGGGAAATGTATTTACATTGAAAGTAACGGGCATTTGTGTAGGCGCACGTGAAGGGCGGCAAAGGAGGTTCGACGGGCTCCGGGTCTGAGCCGTCGACGCCGCCGCCGGCGCACACGCCGGTGCGCGCGGCGCGCTCGCCCGCCCACACGCCGCACGTGAAACAGGAGCCCGACTCGCCGTACGCGCACATGCCGCTCCACCACCAACACCCGCCGCAAACCTATGAACAAACTCCTCTGCCGGTCAGTGTAAGCCATCGATCATTTTCATTTATGCTACATTATGTTCTTGCTTAAAGAATTCTTTCTGTGACAAATTTTTATTCACTCACTCTACCCTATTACCGAGTAATTTAATTCTTTGTTGGTTTATGTTTGAGTAACAGTTCATTTGATTTCTTGAAACTGATTTCTTTTTCCATTATGAGGACGATCTTTTTCTTCTGGTGTTATCATTAAATCCATTGCTTGATATGTTAGTTATACGATTGACTACTTTTGTACGCGTAAATTAAAGTTAACAGAAAGGAAGGGATCTGCCTGATGATGAACATCATAGTCGATAGCGCTTTTGTTTAAAAATCGCTAGAGTAAAGCAGATCCTTTCCTTCTCTGTTGGCAGACTGTCGGTTGGCAACTCATGGCGGAAGATGACACTAATGACAGCAATATCAGTCCAACTGATCTCAGCACGAAACCTATTAATACAATACTGTCAACACTTCTATCACAGCAGACACCGTGCTTAGACTCCATATCGACTGCAAAAAAGTCTCCACCAACCTTAAAGAAATTGGGTCGATTTCGAACAACTTGGCTGACATTGTTTCCATGGCTGGACTATGACACAAGAAAAAACATTATGTATTGCCGATACTGTCGAAAGTGGTCACATGAACTTAATTCGCATAGAACGTCATTTGTAGAGGGCAATGCCAACTTTAGACTTGAAATCATAAATCACCATAAAAAGAGTAAATCCCATAAGTTTTGTGAAGAACGTGAAACCTCTGAACTTCAACTGCAAGTGGATGATACATCTAATGACTGTGACACTATGTAATAGTGTTATTGTATGAAATATGAATAGCATCTTTACTGATGTGTATATATAAAATATCTGTATATATTAGTGTAAATACATCAATATATAAATATAGCTAACTTCAATTTACATACATTATCATGTCATGATTAGATTAAGAAATATAATGCTACTAATTAATAAACAGACATTGTTTTAATCTGTTATATACGTATGTGAATATTATACATATATATAATCATCATCAAAAGGAAGACCTGATAGCCTCAAGGTGCAATAATTTTGCTTTCTAAAACTTAATCGAACTTAATTGAATGTTATTAAAAATCTTTTTATTATCAGTTTAAATTTTTTTAAAACTTCATAATGTCAACTGCATGATATAATATTTGTAGAATAAAAAATTAAAGCTATATAAATAGCCATCCACCATATCTGTATTCATTCATTGTTTCATTATTTCAGGGAATCGGAGTACCAGACATGGCTTCAATGTTAAGCCAACATAATGAATGCAGTGAGAGTGAGCCACTGATTCAACCTCACCCCGATCAAACTGATACAATAGATGGTGAGTTTTATCCTATTTACTTGACAGCCACCAATATAATAATAATAATCTAGAAAATTCTTAAATGTAGTAAGCAAAGTAAATTAAAAATATATTGAAGTTTTTATATTGGTAGTTGTAATAAGTTAAATGTTTTTGAAATATTAGTTATGCCACATCACTTCAATACATACAACAACACAACTTTAATTCTCTTCTCCAGGTTACTTTGTGGTGTAATTATGATTGCAAAACATTTAACAATGAATGTAAACCCTTATAAAGCTTTTGCTACACTGGTTTTCATTTCTTCATTTGCTAATTTTGCCTGCTTTAAAATATTAAGGAATTTACAAAGTTATGTTTATTTTAAATCAAAATGTTCTAATGCTTATTCCTTGGTATTTTGATGTTCACAGATACAAAAGCATGTAACCAACATTAACAGCATGCCATAAATGGTTTGGCTTCTTTTTCTGTTCTTATTTGCATCGATCATACATTAACGCTTTTCAAATTTAATTTGTCATTATGCTTTTATTATTTTACATTTTCTCTGTGTGAAGAAATTGGTGTAGGGAATAATTTTTATTCTCCAATGATTTGGCGCCCCCTGCGGGACACAGGTCTTGCGACAAGTTTACTGAATAATTTTACGTTCTTAATTACTTCATTGTTAGTATAACGAAAACGTGTTTTGTGAATAGGGTTTGCATGTAAGATGTTTCAATATAATCACTTAAATAAAAAAAAATGAATGGAACTTAGGTGTAAATGCCTTGGCACATTTTTAGGTAAAAGCATGTCATATTATAAAATATCAGAGCAGTGAAGAAGCTACATATATTACAGGTGAAAACAATGGCGTTGATGAAAACAGTAAACCACTGGATCCATTCTCCCAGAACATAGCAAATATTGATAATGTAGTTAAATGTTTTAAATTCGGATTCAACCAAAAATCGTATAATGGGCCTATGGCTTGCACCATATGTGGTAAACATGTAAGCAACATAAAGAAACACATGAAATCTCATAATCCAGAGCAGCACAAGTGTCCGTTATGTCCTATCATCCTGACCAGGGCTGACAATCTGAAACGACATCTTCGAATGAAACATTGCCATGTGCTTAGGTCAAGTAATTTGTCAAATATCCAAGCACAATGTTGACGATGATTGTTATATACATTTCATATTTAAACTTGCTCTAGGGACCTTCTGTATAGCGTAACACTTATTTTTCAAGCAATTATACATAAATGCTTAATAAAGACCAAAAACCTTCGATTTACTAATATTAGTAGTCTAACACATAGGATGCTTAATTCATTATTCTAATGATTACCATTTTGTTACTAGAAATAAGGTGTGGTGTGTGTATTTTTTTATTAATGATAATCACTGCTCACAGGAAGGGGATTGATTTACTGTTATCATTGCTATATTATGCATTTATTATTAAAATTTAAATGAACTGTAAATTGATCTTGGATCTTGTCGAAAATTGACTAAACCACCTTCAATTAAAATTACAACTGTTATCATTTCTATGATAGTACATACTCATTAGCATGTAACTTTAAGGTGACGAGTGAACAGTTTATAAATAATTTTGAACAAATATGCGGTAGCTTTAAAAATATTAGATTAGCAATAAAATAAAAAGAACAAGAAATCTTTTATCCATTTATTCTGTATGTTATTTCACTTCTTTTACAGTTGTTTTATACAGGATAATTAATGTTAACGATAAACTGATTTCGACAAAGCGAAAGTTGGGTAATGTATGTATTTTATTCATACTTTTAATTTTGTAACATTGAATAAATTGCTAGTAGCATTCATTTCCTTAATTTTCGCTTTATACTAACAATTATTTATAACAAATATAAGTGTGTCATAAATATTTAGGATTTTACAATTGTTAATAACAGGATTGTTAACTTGTGTGTACAATTACTGGACAGTATTGTTCGTATTAATGAGGGCCGGGCGTCATATATATTTGACATATTATCAGACCAGACATATATTGTAATTTGAATATGCAATACTACGTCTTCATTATAAATGACAGTCGAAACTATGCATTATGAGAGTGCAGCACATTATGTTAAAGTTTAAATGACATCCGACCCACTAACAATGTTAACAATATAATGATCTCTTAATGTTCCTCTTAATTGTGTATAAAGAAAGGTGTCTCGTCTACTAAGTGAAAGACTGATTTTCCTAATGTATTTTAAGGTTCATTCGTTTTAATATTATTAATATTAACTTATTTTCCCTTACTTGACTTTGAATAACTAATTTAGTTTGTACTTAAATCTATCGTTACTGTGTGTTCGTTGCAAATATATTCTTTTATTTACTTCTTTTCTTTTTCATTTTCATCCTCTTTCCATGCTTTCTTTATATGAGCAAACCTATATCTCAAGATATTGCAATTTGTATACTGGCTTGGTGACAGTTTCAATAACATTTCATGCAATTATATATATTAATACCGCTACCCAGTAACAGACACCATTTCTTCGATATCATTGACTCATTTATGCATGAAGATCTACTGAACTTTCATTACTATTTGTAATAAGTTCTTTCAAAACTCTGTTATAATAATTTCTAAATTTTCTTTCTCGTTAATAAACGCTTTTAAGTAATAGTTCTAGGAAGAGCATAATAGCATAGTGTAAATTAATTTATCTAAGCTTTTTCTTATACATAATAGTGCTCATTTACTAAAGACATTTGACTCCGCCCTTATTTTTAGTCGGCCATTGTTTTCATTTTTCAATTACAGTAGAACTTGAAGACATTAAGGCTCAAATATTATAATATACAAGTCGTTTCTAAATATACAATTATCTAAAAGCACCATTAAGTCTTAAAATCGAGGTTCTACTGTAATACTGTATCAGTATCTCAGTGATTTAGGCCTGCCACATTTAGTTTTGAAAAACATGCTACAGAACAAACTTACTGTTTACATATTACTCGATATAAGTGTGGCACAACTGCGGTCCCATGCCAATTTAAACAACTCGTATTCTCTTAATGAACCGCCTAATGCATCTCTACGTTTGCGTCGGTCATCCCGAATTCAAAATGACCGTGACGCGGTGCGGTGTCGACGCGCGAAGCGTGAGAGTTGCGTTGGAGCGAGCGAAAGGAGAGATGTGACAGCTGGCTGGTTGCAGGCTCGAAGGGCTGGCACATGCGGCTGACGTTCGAGAGAGTGACGGGCGCCCTGAACCTGCACCGCTGCAAGCTGTGCGGCAAGGTGGTCACGCACATCCGGAACCATTATCACGTTCATTTCCCGGGGCGGTTCGAGTGCCCGCTGTGCCGCGCCACCTACACGCGCTCCGACAACCTGCGCACGCACTGCAAGTTCAAGCACCCCGCCTACAACCCCGACACGCGCAAGTTCGAGCCGCCCCCCGCGTCGCACCCGCCCCCCGCGCCGCACGGGCCGCACGCGCCGCACGGGCCGCACGGGCCGCACGCGCCGCACGCGCCGCTCTTCACCAACCACTTGGACGCGGCCTTCGACTGATTGTCCATGTACTGGCTCGGGCTCGCCGCTCTGTGAGCGCGACCCGATCCAGCTCGGACTGACCTCGCTGATGTGTCAACATTTTAACGGACCGTCTCGCGTAAAACTATTTCCTATTTAGGATTAAGCTGAAGTGCTATTACTTAAGCGGGCCTTAAAATTGAATTCTTAACGTAGCCCCCGACGGGCGATTCGTTTTAGTATTGTCTCGGTTGTGCATTCGACTTGCCCCAGTGTGACCTTGTTGTAAGATTCCGCGTAAGGAAATTTTAAACTAGTAATATTCCGCATACACATATAAACCTTTAAGTCGACGTTACTAAAGTTATGACTCGAAGGGTATGTAAGTAGATAAGCAAATTTTTTTTTCTATACCAATCGCTATACGGGAACGGGCAAAAGCAATAATATGATGTTAATTTTATTACCATATTATTTTTTATATTGTATCGATAGAAGTCTTAAGCTATTTAAGAATATACACTATATTGAGTAGCGGTGCGACCGCGAAGTGATGCTGGCTATTAACGGTTGCCCCCAATCGGGCCTACGTTGTCTTGTTATATTTATTCGTTAGATAGGAAATTTTAAGTTTCCTGTAGCTAATTGTATTTATGTTATTATATCCTATGGGTGGTGCGGAACGACATCTGAATGGGAACAGGTTATTGAGGACTGGCAAGAGATTGTGATCTGTCGTTGGTCAACGACATATAAATATTGACTGAATCTCAGTGTAGATGCATTTGTAACTCTATGAGGCCTTTGCAAGATGGATAATTATTAAGGATTTGTGATGTATTAACGGATAGCGCCTAAGGAAACATACGAAAAGATTTTTATACTAGACTAGTTGATCTATTTACGGAGATTGTTTTTTATACTTAGATATATTCTATTGTCTGATTTAAATAATTTTATATTTATATAATTATCTAATATGATTTATTAGTGTTGTTTGTTTTTATTGATTCATCATATATTATAGTAACAAGGATTTCGTTTATATTCAGTTGAAGATTAAGTGTAATACGTCGTACATGTTAACAAGTTTGATTATTTTATCGTTGGTAGGTGTTTAGTTGTCGTAACAGGGCTGCAGGCCCTCTGTCGGTACTTGAGGCGGGCACGGTCGGTTCGAGGTTGCGCATTTACTTTACTAATATTGGCATCTACGATTGGGACTAACCTAGCGTTTATGTATGTCATTTTCAATTAAGATTTAAGATTGTTACATTTTTAGCTAAACACTTTAGAGTGGTACGGTAACCGAAATGTGATAAAATGGAATGGTGCTAGAACCAGAGTGTTAACACGCTACGATTCGACTCCTATTGTAATATTAATGTTTTAATGATTAGTTACTTTGCATAAATGTAAGGCATCTAGCATCCAGAGGTCGCATCTGTCTGGTCAACGGGTAATATACATACGTCGTTACATACCTAGAGATTACAGTATCACTCGAGATTTTACCTTAATTTCGTTTTCATACCCCTTAAAATTGTCTAATGTATCTAGAACGATAAGATGCCATTGTAAGAAATCGATATACCTACCTACGAAGAACGCAAATGTTCGTCGCCGGCCCGAGACGCGGCCGCATCCAATAGCAATCCGTGATCGCTTCCCAAGTCGTCTAAGTTGTGGCATTAGTGCTGTTTAGTAGCTGTGAACATGCAATTTCACTTGTGCAATTTTTTAAAATAGTCATAACTCATACTAGATTTATACAATTGTCTATTGAATATGGGAGCCCACTTAATATCAAGCTCCTACGTTCCTTTTAGAATACATAATATAGTCACCAAACATTCTTCCACAAAGATTTATATTTACTTTTAAGTATATTAAAGATTTTTATATCGTATCGTTCATAATAAAGTGGGCGCTTATTATTTGATAGCATTTCATACTCAGTGCAATATTACTAGTTATTTAATTACGTAACCAAACTAAAGGATATTTTAAAATAATTAATGACTTTGAAAGAGAGTAACTACCTAATTGTATTTACATAAGCGATTACTCCTAATTTCTATTTCTACCTAGCGAAAGAAGTTTGGGTTACGGTGATGTACAGGTTTTATAGCTGGTAATATTAAGGATTTAGCTTGTTTACCTCTGCCAATCGTAATAGTTATGTACTGTTAATAATTTATTGTCCTGCAAGTAAGTCTATTGTTGAAATAGATCATAGCTATCCGGTCCAGTTGTATGCCGCGTGAGGCGCCTCATCTAATCTTCAATGCATTTTTGTATATTACTATCACTTGAGACCAATTTTTGAATATTGAATTTGCTATAGCAAATTGATTGATTAGTAATATAGAATTTTATTTAGATATTTTAGGTTAGGATACTATGATAGTGTCTGGCCAGAATATTTTGGAGTATCACATCGTTTGGCTCAGAAAATATCTCCCTTTGATCTCTTTTCAGCTTTCAAAAAGTGTGCAACTTAATAGTTATACGATAACCGCGTATTTGGACTTAATGAAAGCTAACTTTATGCCATATGGAATTTACACATAAGGTTAACGAATTACTAAAATTAGTGTTATGAAAATGAGGTCTTACGGACCTAGTCACTTGTTTGGCCAAGTTAATTAAATATTCCAATTTATTGTATATTAAAATAAACATAATGTAATGAAATTTACTTGTATATCACAAAGATGTGATCGTATCATTCGAAATCAATAGAGTGCAGGATGAGCTTTATGGTTATTTTCAGGATAGCGATGGTCTAGTTATCTTTATTTTGTTTCTTCTTTGTAACATTAGCCAATTTGTTATAGCGTCGTGTATCACAATAGTGTATTACTAATAGGTAGGGGGTGTCAAATCGTGTACCTAACAACTCATTATCAGTTTTGTTATATTTTACATGAATTTTATGGACGACTTATTGTTTATGATTTTTTTATGTCTTGGTTTGATGCCTCCGTTAAAAGTTTATTTTAAATAGTTTTTTTTGTTTTATGCAAGCAGTTAATGCAATTTTTTTTCACATTGTTTGATGTTATGTAATGCAATTTTAACATGTTGCAAACTCCTGCATTTATCTGTTGTATTTATTACTAATTTTTACATTAAATTGTGGTATGTTACAATTCGTGTAGTTTCAGTTGTGCGTGTAACGCGCTCTATCCCCATTTGCAATGTACTATGTATCGTATAAGAATGCACGGCAGTCAACAGCCTTTTTACACATTTGCCGTCGGTGTTAGAACACAGCAATGCTTCTAGTCGCTATATAATGACCGTTTTATTAGTTACAACGAAGTATGCAGACTACTCATGTATAACATGGCTGGAAGGATTGCTGATTTTGTGATGTGTGAACTGTTTAAAATACTTAAAAAGTAGTAGTTTTGTTTTTTAATATGCCTTAATATATTATTATATGGAACTAAATGTTGCAAGGTTATTGTATTATAGGTATTACGTCGTAGCGTAGCAAATGCGTGTTAGTGCTGGCGACTACTGTTTACCAGCTTCACTAATATGTATGACATAACTTCACATGTTGCTAGCAATTATTTCCGAGCCAACGTTTCACTTATATGTTAACAATGATACAGAATTGTGTAACCGCTAACTTGATATATTTTTAATGGCGGCTCAACATAGTTTTTAAATATTGAAAAATCGTTTTTAAATAATTTAGTGAAAGAAAGTTTCCTTAAAAATTAGTCAGTATAAAAATCTTTGGCTCCGATTTATTCTTGCTACTGTAAAATGAACGTATGCGAGGCGTTTATCGCGACACTTGCCAGTACACGAGAGCGAAACAAGGTACAAAAGATACACGAGGATGACACCTTTCAATAGCCGTGCGAGAGTACTCCAAATGAACCGCGAAAGCCAGTCGCATAGGAGGGTGCGAGGAGAGGGTGGAGAGGGTGGAGAGGGCGGAGAGGGGTGACGGGGATGGCGGGTTGGTTGCAGAGCGCGCGCGCGCGGCGGCGCCGCAGTACTCGTACCACAGCATGTTCGTGGCGGCGGCGGAGAGCGCGGCGCTGTGGCGCTGCAAGTCGTGCGGCAAGGAGGTGTCCAACCGCTGGCACCACTTCCACTCGCACACGGCGCAGCGCTCGCTGTGCCCCTACTGCCCCGCCACCTACAGCCGCATCGACACGCTGCGCTCGCACCTGCGCCTCAAGCACGCCGCGCTGCTGCTCAAGCACTAGGCGCCCGCCGCCCGCCGCCCGCCGCCCG
>DWGJ01000877.1:0-24022 GCA_018246895.1 Aspitha aspitha aspitha | reverse complement strand
GGGGTCCAAAGTTTTCGCTTCATGTATTAATATATAGATTAAATAGTAGTATTTCCGTGAGTCGCCGTAAGATAGGACTAGCCGTATATTGATTTACTTATGATACAGGTTTAATAAGAAAAATTAAACATCAAGAAACACGAATGAATCTCTAGAACAACATATTTGCCGTTAAATATCAACATCAGCGAAATCAAAATCCTTACGATAACAAAACTACTCGTACTCGTACATAGATATCCCGTTAATATAGTTATTCCAAATTATACTGTTTGTGTCTAATACCAAAATATTGGTGGCCGACATTGAATAACATCTTAACAAAGATTCATTACAGTAATAACACGATTCTTAGATTGTGCCACTTATCCCTGTAACTATAAGGTAGTAACGTAATCATTTACCGCAAGGGAAGCGGTGAGGGCGAGCAATAAAAATGAGAAATTATTTTTAATAATATTGTGAGAGTGGGGTGACCCGTCTTGACACCAGACAATATTTTGGTGATGCTGATATGGACCCTTATTACTCGGAATTTCTTCCAAGTAGTGGTAGTGTAATAATAATAAGCCCTCGACTTACTTTATGACCCCACGGGAATTTTATGTGAGAATAAACCATAAAGTTGTGAGCCTTTTATACAAGATTTGGAATTGATCTTTCATAATATGTATATATGTATAAAGAACGATTGCAAAATACGTTTAGCATGTAGATTTTATGTTTCGGTTACATTAAAATCAATATTTAAAAAAACCGTGTATCAATAAATGTATACCCAAAAGGGCCATCGCATGAAAACACAATTTATCTCACAAGTAATACACATATAAATTAAAACGTTTAACGCGATTGCCAAGTCAATATATTTAGTTAAAACGTTAAAGATTTTAAATATTGATATGGTCACTATAAGATGTTGTTAGGTTACATAGATAGGTAACAACATAAATTTTGATGATCGGTCAGTGAGTGAGTGAGTGAGATAAGTAACTTTGACTCGTTATAACTTTTAAACTACTAATTCAAATTGAATGAAATTTGAAATATACCATGTCTGTACCATGCTTGTTTAGTTAATAAAAATTCAGGCTTCTAGTTTTATCCGCAACGAAGTTATAGGGGGTCGAAAATGACCTGAATTGCTTCGAGAAAAGATGGTACGGCCGTGCTGCTCGACTTGGCGGGGGCACTGCCGTGCCCTCAGATATCACAAGCTGTAACGGGGAAGAAACACATCATGAGGTAACCTCTAACATGACAGTTTCCAGGAGTGGAACAATAAAAAATGTTCTATGTTATATATATTACTTACAATGGTAAATAATTGAAGTCCCAGTTTAAATTATTTTCATACAATATAACGAAGTTATGAATACAAATGAGATTGCTATTTGTGCTTGCATGGCCGGAATAGATTGTCCAATCATCTAGGATTTAATTGAGATGACGGGTAATATTCTATGAGATCTAGCAATACGGGTGAGGGCTGAGGATGCATTACTCCGAGATAAGTGGGGCGCAGTTGCTCGCCGTCAGCGAATATGTCGTACAGTGCCCGCAATCGCACGGATTGGAAGAGATGACATAACTGGCTGGCAATTCGCCTCTTCAGTGACTCCATTGATCTGTTCATATACACAAGTACTGTCTTTTCCTTGTTATTTGCCACAGTGGACTTAATTGAGCTCAATCAAAGAAAAGCGGAAACAACTTACCGTATTATTATTAATATTTCTTTTATGGAATATTTCGATGTTTGCAATTCCTTTTGTTTCGATAAAAATTCTAGAACAATCTATAGATCACGTAGTGTACTACATAGTTTAGTGTACATACGCCTCGTGACCATACCACGTCAAAACTTGTGTCCTACTATTCAGCTTGTTTATGCCATTCATTTCCTCGGCGAGTGCACACCGCAGAAATCTCTGCCAAACGCAAACATTGCAACTGTGGCACAAGTTATCCGCTTTATTTTGTCGCACGATTTAAGCGTCGTCACTGCCAGATTGTGTACTCCCACGACGACTACTTCGCGAGTTTTGTTTCTATTTCAGGCTTTTCTCTTTTTGATTGTCAATTCAATGAATGGCTTTTTTACTGGATTACTAATATCATATTAAAAGAAATAAAAGTTATAATGTTTGGTTAAGTATAGTCATAGTTACTGTACCACAGAGCTCAACTTCGCCCTTCGTATAAATATTGTGTTAAACACATCCTAGAGTTAGAAACATTCAATACCGAATTACAAAACTTAGATAGAGATGGCTCTTGTGTTGGGACGTCGTAGCAAAATTTGGACGAAATAGGCAGACGAACAAATTTATTCAATGAATGTTAAAAGTTCGTAAAACTATACAATATAAACATAAATTAGTAAGTAGGTACAAATAGAAAAAGAGAATTCTTTGAAAAGCGACAAATGCATATTAGACCGCTTTCATAAAAATAACTAGTGTAAGGCCACGTGATTTCAATTAGAATCGCGTACAAAGATCACAGTATTTTAATTAAAGCTGTTTTTTAAGGGAATCGCCCGCAGCGGCATTGGCTCCCTGTTCCCCACTATTCATTACTCCGAGGCTACACATGCCGATGTTCGGTTTAATTAGTTTTTGTTAGAGGTCCTACGATATGTTCGCCGTAATATCGGGAACTTACTCAGCGCTTACTTTATTCGAACTGCGACAGTTGTTTACCTAAGGGACATTATTATCACACTCTTTATTGCTTTGTATCTAACCAGTGAAATCGCAAATTATATAGTAAATTTTTTTTACAGCTGTTTAGAAAATACGTATAAGCTATTGTATATTTATGGAAAAGTACTTCAGTAGACTATATGCGTTACCCTTTTCTTAGCAATAACGAAAAGGTAAATAAATACCTTACCATTTATTTCCTTTATATCCAAGTCCCGCGTTTCTTTTAGAAACGATTATCTTAGCCTCGCTTAATTCTTTGCATGAATACATTTGTATTATATGTTGAAACAAACTAAAAACACATTAGGATTTAACAAGCAATGGCGGTAATCCGCAGTCGACCTCAAAAGAAAAGAAAATAAACCATTTTAATAGCCAAAAGCTTCGAGATGTTTTTCGCTCGAAACAATGATCGTAGTCCTTTTTTATAAAGGCTAGATGTTTATTGGTTCGTTATCATCCTATTTAGATTCATGGAGCCGTCACGCAAACGGAAAGGAATAAACTAAGACAAGATTTTAAAAAAATGTAAACATAAATAAACGACGGTAACAGATATTTTCTTCTACTAAATAAAGCCTTCCCCCTGAATGTGGTACTTTTAAATTTATCCATTTATATATTCCTAATGAATGAGTGATGGTGACATATTTCGGTAGATCTTATAAAAACAATATCATGTATATAATATAATGTATGTAGATAAAATGTTAAATACTTAGATACGTAATGTGACTTATATCATATTGAAATACGTCTTTTTATTCACAATTAGTCCACACAGCGACGGTACGTGAATTTGTACTTCAGCGAGAAATTATGTATTGCTACGTAGAAATACAATAATTTACACAATTTGTATAAATGGTTAAAACGATGTTACTGATATTTTTGTTTCATGTTACCGTTTCTTTATAAATATTACACACTACAAATAGTATGAAATGTCATATAAACGTAGGAATAATTACACAATATGAATACCTACACAGAAAAGTTTAGATATAAATTCAAATACGCAATTTAGCTTTATGAACCTTATCTGCGAAACTAGGAATATAAAGAGAACTATTCTCTTTATACTCCTACGTTATAACGACAAGATATAGCAATCATATAACGAGGCGGTGATGAGAGAGAACGATATGAGTTCTGATATAATTGATTAAACAGTAGGTAGATACAGCAACGTATATTCGATGCCAGTAACTATAATAATTATATCGGCTAATATTCACGTACATTTTGGCGGTGAATCTAGCTATTTATAACAGCTCTGCCGAAATGTTTATTCAAACGGAAATATTTTATTGCAACGACATGAATCTTAAAGGAAAAGAGCTGGAACTGACACCACCTCTCTCTAACTACAGGCAGGCTTTTTTGGTCTTCCAAATATAAAATGCCAAGTTTTCGCCGCATCTCAACATCGTAAACTTTTCTTCCTTCTCCTTTACAGTTGCCGTAGTAAATAGGGAAACTTTCCTTAAGTACACTGTAATATTTTTACCAGATTTGCAAACATTTAAACATCCTGTAATTTTACAATATGTACCTATATATGTATATCGATAACTTTTTTGTACGAGGTCAACATTACGTTATTGTAATTTACGATTCAAATTCATTTTTAAATGTACGTCAAACATAAAACTAACTTTATACCTAAACATCAGGTGACATTTGGAGAACAATGAATTATTTATAATCATGAACTTATCGAACTTCTAATAGGTATTATTCACAGTATTCTCGCTCACTTACCTTACAAACAAGATACGCGCGAAAAACATAACCTCTCCCCTTACATTCAGGTAAAAAAGCGATATTATAAAGTGTGCATAAGCGACGGAGTTAGTATTCCAGTCGGCCGCCGTTAATCCAGTCTGGCGGTGCAACCGCACGACACATCGTTATCATTTCGGGCATTAATAAAACTCTGTCCGCCGTTACTAACAACCACACCCCAAACTTCTCCCTTGGCGAAATATTCAAATGTTTCAATGATGACGGAGCCGCACGGTTCTACTCGCGTTGTTTCGTGATTAATTTTTTGCCAAAAAAAACTGTGCAGTATCCTGTTTGTAAGCAATATTTACAAACAATAAATGTGTGCTAGGAAGATGTTGAGAGACAAGTCTTTGTACGAGACAGGATTTATACTAGACTTACTATACATTATTCTCAACGAACAGTAAATTTGACATCCAACTTATACCAAACATTTAACTAATCTTATATTCAGTAAAGATTAACTGCAGTGAGCGAATTGTGTTATGATATTAGGAATTAGTTAGCAAAGTGGAAATATGCAGTTATTGAGATAAACGGCAAATTTCACAATAATGTTGGTCGCCAACGCTTCATTGTTTGCGCCACGCTTGGACCCCAGCAAATGTTTCTCATACGTGAGTGCGACCCCATTCAAGCTTTGTTCAAACCTTTATTCTCGTATGTGAATACCGAAACCAGCGAAGTTGAAGAGCGTTGACCTTAAAACTGAATCAGAATGTGCCAAGGTGTAACAAATATATTTGTTAAAGTATTTTTCTTTGTATATTGAACTTTATCTTTGCATTCCTTGTCCTCACGGACTTAGCGGAATCACGCCCTTCTATTAGGTTGTCCCATAAGTTCCTTCCCTTTTTTGATGCGAAATGAACACACGATATTTGTTGTTCAAACTTTATTTATTATGTTATATATGAACCGTTCTGTCCTATAACCTTCCTCCACTTCCCTGGAAGCCTCATTATGCCATCTTTCTAAAATTTTTGAGACTTACATTCAAAGTATTCAGCTAGGTGCGATTTTATTTCGCTTATGGATTTGAAAGATTTACTACGGAAAGATGTTTTTAAAGAGAAGAAAAAGTAATAATCGGATGGAGAAAGGTACGGGGAGGAAGGAGGATGAGATAAAACGTCCCAATCAAAGTGTAATAATTTTTGCCTTACGGCCAACGCAACATGAGGTCTTGCGTTGTCGTGATGGAATACGCCACCTCGTCGGTTCGCCAATTCTGGCCGTTTTTCTGCTATTGTGGCTTTTAGTTTATCCAGATTTCGATGCACATTTTGATACAAAGTCACAAAAACGATTTCTTTCGTATTGCTGAAGAAGCAAATCGAACGTAGAGACGCGCTTTATAAGGCCGGTCTCCGTCAATACATGTGGATCCCAAACTTCACATCGTTTTGCATAACCTAGCTTGATTAAATGGTTATGTACCGTTTTTTTTGGAATGTTAGTGGTATTCACTATTTCACGGACACTATATCGCGGATTTTTAGCGAGCACAGTCTTAATAATGTCCGTATTCGTGGTTGCTGGGCGGCCGCTTCGGTCTTCATCTTCCAACTCAAAATTGCCAGCTCTAAATTTCTTAAACCAATTTCGAACGGTCCTAATAGTCACAGCACGACTTCCGTAAATGGTGCAAATCGATTCTGCAGTGTAAAGAACACTGCACTATTGTTTTTTTTAAAGCAATTAAGCATAACATGCCGCAAAAGTTTCTTTTGGCTCTCCATATTGAATAGTGCAGAAAATATTTTAAAAGAGACTTAGTCACCAACAAAATGTTATATGTAAGAGCTCTGGGACGACTAAAAGTGATTTCATATACAGCTATGAGATAAGCCTGCATGTATATTAAACATAGCCAGTTAAAGTCATTGATCGTGTGATACGGAAAGAACTTATGGGACAACCTATATATGTATATACATATAAATAAATTTCAGCATGAAAGTGCATTGAATTCATAATTGAATCATTCCAAAAAAATTCTGAGAATCCTTATGTTTTTATTATAAAAAAATCTATTTTGCAGTGTACTATTTCTAATAGAGAGTTTAATTCAACAAAAATCGATATTTCGGGGGACGCATTGAAGTTTCCGCAATACTAATATTGAACGTAATGTATTTGTTATATATACACATATGTATGAATGATTACTCTGAGGATAATCCAGATTACGTATTAATGGGACCGTGCGGCTTTGTGATATTAATATTACTGGGATAGGAACATAAATGTCAAAAATCAACTGGTTATATCACAAGGATACAATTTATAATGATGAATAAGTTTTATAATGTGAAGTCTTAATCCATCTTGTACTTAACTGTTTATTAAGAATGATTTATGGTTTATATTTTTTGAGGTAATTATTATATTAATACGTGAAGGAAAAACTTTGAACCCATTTTTACGACAATTCCGCGGCCAAAGCAGTATGAAATTTGGCATAGTTTAAGTTAATGGATAATAAGTCTAGAATGTCGGTATTTCTATAAAAAAACATAAGAAATAAACTAAATTCTAACAACTGTAAATTACACACGTGTATGAGGGAGGCTACACATATTTATCTTGCCTCTTTTAGCGATGTAATCGTTCCTCTAAGGGGATCTTCTGTTATGCTATTTAAGAACTTTCAGTGGTTTCGATGGAAGTTTGGTAGAACGAGCACAAGTCGTAAAGAAGTATTTTAGCTCAAAGGTTTTTGATGAGATCTTTTGACCTCTAAGATAAGTACATTGAGAGTATAAACTTTCCTTTTTGTGTAACAATCCACTTCCGTACAGCGATAGCAATCTACTCGTGGCGGTAACGTCCACAAGCCTCAGGGGATTTATAAAGAAGAGTCACATGACACCAGAATATCTAGATTGTATTGAGCAGGTTCCTTTTAAGTGATTAACTTTTTATTCGAATAAAGCTCTTACTGAGGAACTAACGCGATACACAACAGTTACTTAACAATTGTTCGAGTTTATGGCATCAAATTAAAGCACTTAAAAAGCTTACTTAATATTTATTCATTGGGAATTTAAATGACATAATTAAACTAACATTCACAAATATATATAAGAAAAAAAACTCTTCTCCAGTTCGTATTATCTTTGTATTTCGGAAACAGCCTTTAGATTCTTGCTTTCAGAATGTTACACACAAATGTTGTCTTCGACAAGAGATTAATTACTTGACGAAAGCTACATCAGCTCTATATATACATAGTTAGCTATATATATTTTCATCACGAGTAGGTAACTCGTGATGAAAATGTCATCAACATTGCATAGCATAAATTCAGTTTATCAAATTCCCCTTATTCAAATATGCAAAGTTATTATTTCAGGTTTATGTAACGCTATATTTATAAATTATATGCCTGTTGTCTGGCAAAATGTATTAATACCTCACTTATAAATTAACATTTTATCCACTAATCGTGCGGAAGTGTCTGCAGTTGACTAACTTCTTAAATAAGAAATATTATTCATTGAAACAGCTAACGAAGTTAAAAATGGATGGGAATAAAGCGCCTCTAGCTTAATTAGAATCCAGAAATTAGTGCTCTTATGACAAATGTGATTCATAATTATAAAGAGTCTTCTCGAGTTGAACTTGCGATTAACTTATGCCATTAAGACAAAAGAAGTCTCCGTCCGGAGGCGAATCAGGAAGTTGGCACTCAGTCTTACTCACTTAGCATACACGCGTGCAAGTTCAAAATTAACTTGCAAACTGTTCAGCGTCCTCGAAAACAAAATCAAAATGTAATTTGTTACGTGTCAAGGGGCCACTGGTTCCTAGCGCGGGAATATAATGTTGCCTAAAAATTTCATAGGTTAACACATGTGTCGAACTTTCACTAATATATTACCCATAAACATTACAAAGGTTCTCGTAATTCGCGAACTACATACAAGCTCTAGTTCCAGTTCTGTTTTTACTTATTACGAGTACATAATATACCTTGGGTTTTTCAAAATAAGTTACATTTTATATTCATTTCCGCTCAAACTGATCAGATAAGTTCTCGAAAAGTGAACAAAGTTTAAATCAAATCTGTTTGTTCAAAGTTGTCAACATTGAGCTCAAAAGAGTCGGTCACATACAAAAAGTACAGTTCTGTAATATAAACATTTATATGACTGCAATTTTCATTTTAGACTTTGAAAGCCAATAACGGATTATTTAAACAAGCTTACACCACATACTTAGGTACTTCGATAAATATATTCACACGAAGCAATACATTAATGTGAATAATAAGACATTCACCGACTAAACACGAATATGTCTTCAAAACAGGAGGAGACATCTAGACTGACAATGTGAATGTAGGTACTATTGTATTAGCATTCCATTGTCATCAATAGATACTGTGTCTATATTCCAAGACAAATAGTACTCACTAGCAGAGACGAGAGGGGCGCGGGAGGGTGCGAGGGTCTCATTGTAAGTCCAATATCTTACGATAGTAACAAAGTTATTACGGTACGTAGTCACATTAGCACATTATTTTCTATTATTGTGTGTCTAATATTGATGTGTATCGTATAAAACATTGAACAATTATGTATGATATGTATAGTTGGTACTATGTATTGTAATGTGTAATAGACTGAATTGAATTGTATTTTTGTAAATAACTAATAATAAATCAAATATACACAGTAGGTATATAACGGTTGTGTTATGGCTATACAAGGACAGTATATAATTTGTTCCTACGTATACTAGTGTCCAAATAACGCATTCATGTAGTAGGAATTTTTCTTTACTCTCTTCTTACCACTTGTTTTGTTACATTTACAGTTGAATGATTTTATTAATTGGTTAAAAGTTAAGAGATATTTACAAGTAACTAAGTCCAAATATCGTTTTTTTGGTATTTTTTGGTAAATGTAGTAAACACTACTTAACGTCGATGACTACGTGTATGTCACAAATAGGCAGCCATACCCGTCGCAGTAAATTAGCGGATAATTACTCGGAGCGTTGATGGCTCATGCGAGTTGCTCGCCGGACGCAATTAACCCTCAAGTGTCACGGATAACATGAGATTTCAACTTAAAAAGAATGACTCACATCAAATTTAAATTTGGAACGCATACTTTGCCTAAATTAAATGTAATAAAATAACATTTAACGATAAGTACCTATACACAAAAATATGTGCATATGTTTGTTTGAGCATCTACCAACTATATTTTCATTAAATTATATGAACAACATTAGTAAGCTGTCATAAGTTTGTAGTCTACGGTTTTATTATAAAATTCCAATTACTTTAATTGTTACAAGGTATATACATATACTTAATGAAGACCATAAGTGTTTAAATTATCATTCTTCAGCATTGGTAAGATTGCTAGTCAAACAGCAAACTAGTAGCAGCTTGTTCATAAATGTTTGTGAATGTACCTACTGCAATTCGTTGTCTTTCTATTTATTGCGACCAACATTAATCAATCATAATATCAAAGACGCGTCACAGCAAATAATACGTTAACAAGACTAGTACGTGAAGCCAAAAACTACATCGAAAATTTCATCGTCGCTTTACTGCGAAATAGTGGACTCGCGCGTTCTCAAAATTTAGTAAAATAAATTATTAGTTATAGAATGAAATACCTACAGCTTTCAAAACTTTTCAGTGTTACGAAAACATATCGCCTGAGCATTCTGTATACACGAAAAAAATATTATAACAATCACTAACAAATACGAAATCTCTATAATAATAAATCATGAAAATTTTAAACGAGTAATTCAATTGATCGATAATTTATCAATTTCAGGTGGTACCGCCGTGCCCGACGACGTGAAGAAGGTAATCCATCATGCGTATCTTACATGCGAACCACCATAATTTATTCCGTTACTCAGTTTGACGCGCCTTATCATCCGTTACCCGTAAAGCTACCTACAAATTTAGATACGGTAAGGATGAACAATTGTTTTGTTTTTAAATCGACATTATTTCGTTTGTGTTTAACTGCATATACCAACGTGTTATTTATCAATATATGTATAGTTAAAGTGACGCAAACAACTGTTATCTTCAAATATCATTTTCGTATATTTTGGTAGCGTCGTAACACAGGTTAATCTATACGTTTTCATACTTGTCGGGTGGATCCATGATGATTATTTTCACAATCCACGCAACCTAAGCTATGTTTGGCATTAATGAACAAATGCACATACTCCTGTCCAAAAGCAGATACATAAAACGTCCGATGAATACAATATTCATTACATAATATCGCACAGAGTAGTTAGATTCCAAACAAAATTGTAACTAGGAATAATGCTCAAAAGCTATTATTATAAGTAAGGTCTTTAGAAATTTCAAAACATTAAATTTAGTTTCAGATCACTTTTCATGTTTTAATTAAAGCTTGTAAGACGTTCTTAAGAATACTCGCTTGCTTCACAAAACGCTCAAACATAAAGTAGCAACAAGACTCGACTGACTATAACGGAATATATGCATATACATAGTTAAAAACGCAAACAATGAGTATTATAATGATATTGTATATCGTATGAAAGAATATTAGTGTTCAATAAAAAATAAAATTATATTTTCTCAAATGCTATCAATTATAAAAGTTATAAAAATACTGTCGTTACAAATTTTTTCACTTTCCTTTTCCATGATACCGACGCCCTAAATCATGAACAAAAAAATATGAAAACCTTACCTTTACCGTTGATTGCTTTTTAACAATAAACAAAATTAATTGTTTATAACTTTTTATAAGGCTTGTGAGCTAGTGATGACAACTAAAGTGGCATATCACAGGGTGGAATAAGGCTTGATAATAACGTCGTCATTATCAAGCTGATAAAGACAGTACGGAAATTTTCTCACAACTCACTCCCTCACAAATTTATTTACATTTATTTATAAAGTTGCTGCATACAGTTTTGATATCCATATAACACTTGCTTATAATTTCATCAATCATTTATAGCGTTAATAAAAAGGCTTCCCTTTGAGAAATCTGCTTAAAAAGCGTTTAGATCCATAATAGCCTCCATAATAACTAGTTTATCTATCTAGTATATCACAAATATTCATCCCTATTTTTAGAACTTCTTCATATATACAACCACTGAATGTAGACGCGGGTGAAAAGAATATAAGAAGTTAAATTTAGTTAAGGAATATCGCAGACGATGAGAATAAAATTGAAAACATACTACGCAAATTCTGAGAACGTTTTCTTAAAGTAACTTATCTTCCTAACATGACATGTATTGTTTACGTCTGTTTTGTTATATTGTGCAGGCTCAAGATGTACTCCACAATGAAGTTACGAACCAATGGATGTTGTTTACATCGAATTGTATATTTTCGTAGCATTTTTTCAAGACATTTAATAAATACCTACTGAATATTTCAAGGATTAATGAAAACCATCGGATCAGCACAGTCTTCAATTACTTAATATATCAGACTGTACGGACAGTAAATCAATACATTTAATCGCCATTTGAGTGACAAATAACATATCATTCAGAGAGGTTTCCCGAAGCGTTTAGAGGCAATCAATCCATATTTGACACGTGTGAGAACTTTCAAATAGTTATTTATAATCTCAAATTAAACCGAAGTTAAGCAAATTATGACTGGAATTTGTTATTATTAAGGAAGTCACGAATGCCACATTTACAACAATATAGGTACATAATGTGATTCCTAATTATTTAGATAACATCTTAAATAAAATGTTGAAATCAGATCACCATTTTGGAATTAAGTATAATATTAGGCTTTACATACTCTTACATAGGTACAAATATTGAAATTTTATGTACAGTATATGGTACATTTCTGTGTATGATATGATTGCCACTGTCCTGATAAAACATCAATTGTTACGGAATATTCTTGAGTGGAAATATTTACAGACGCTGAAATACATTTACTCTCCAGTATAAAGTGAAATGGAATTTCTAATTACTGAATGAATTTTATACATTTGTATAGGTATCCTTCCGAGCCTCGGAGGTATTTACGTTGACTACAACGATATTTAGCAGTGCGCGAATTAATTAGAAACTGAAGATTTTCAGCAGCGTTTACTGCTTACATACTTGTTACACCACGAATATGTGTACGGTAGATAAATAAAATTATACTCTCTAAATAAGAAAAACCTAATTAACTTTACATAAACATTGAATATGGTGATGAGATTTTACAATTTATACGTGCATATACATATAATTTAATCTATAACATCTGAATAAAATTCATGCGTCTCTCTGTGATTTCAAAATAACTGTTTTCTCAAGTGCTTATACATAGTTATTTATACAATATTAAAATCCAAACGAGCTTTTTATTACATTTTTGCTCGTATGTCTGTCATTCTGTTTGTCCGAGTGAATCCATGGAACGGCTAAACTGATTTCAACGGGACTGTTACTGGAAGATAGAGGAGGAGGAGGAGGAAGATAGGGCAATAAAATAGACTGATTTTAATTCCAAAACTTCCACGCAATCAAAATCTACGCAGGTAACACTGCGGGGAACAGCTCGGTGTAAATTAATGGTCAAAACATAAAATTAATAATGCAAATAAAACACATTGCTTTACTGTCTAAGCTACATCACATATTTTTCTTTTTTTAGCTATGTCACATAGTAGTTTTCTTTTTTTAGCTATATCCCATAGTTTTTTAATCCCATTTATTCTTTAGCGGTAGAAATGTATTTCAGTGTAACGATCATGGCTTTACTGGAGGGACGCATCCGTATAAGAGACAGGTACTTATTGCCAGACCTTCTGTTAAATGGCGTGTCTCCTCGTTACAGTTTAGCTGAGGTAACTTATTATTTAAGGGTATCTGTTACTTAGACCCGATATTAACGCAATTTATCGGCACTTAAGCATGGATAATTTATAATAATTACAGAGACTTTACAGATAATTTAATGTTTATTAAGCTGTAGAGACGTACTTAAACTAAATTGCAGTTCGACACTAATTGGCCGCAACCTTGGATCCGCTCCAAAGATTAGATATTTGGTCCAAGTGTCGCATTTTCTTTAATGGTTCCATTTAATAGCGCCAATATGACTATAATACTGATTACCTCTTGTGGCCACCTACAAGTGATTTTTATTGAGCACCTTTTCCCTCTATGCATATATTCATTTTTGTTAATGGCTAATTTCTATCATTTACCGTAATTTTTGGAACGAAGTTCCTTACGGCAGGCTTAGCGGAGATCGGAATTTTGTAGTTTAAAAATAAAACATCGTTTCAGTACCATTTGATATTTACAAAGCCAAATCCATACTAATATTGTGTAAAAATAAGTAATCAGAAAAGTTAAAATAAAGTGTTTTGTATTCAAATAAATGCAGGAAAAACATGGATCTACTCGGACTTGAAGAAACATAAAATAAAACATACTTATCATTATTTATCTCGCGGCGAAATGTGGTTAAACGGTGGATTAGAGACCGTCTTCTCGCCCAACTCAACAAGAACAATTTAATAGTTTAACAAGTTCAACTTGATAAACGTTACTTAAACTTAAATTGTTTTGAGAATGAATTTAACACATTCTGTCAAGGATTTCTGTTTGGATTTACAACTTAAATTAGTTATACATATATTATGCAATGGGTATTTAAAATGTAGAAACACCAACGCAATATAGCGAGGATTTTATTTATGAAACATACGTATATGTATGTATATATAGGTACATAGATTAAAATTTATCTACATTAATAAAAAAAACTGGATACTTATGTCCTTATGTATAGGATATAAGGACGATATGTCTTTCTGTTCTGTTCTGTTCTAAGTCGCTTGTACAAAAATATAGCTTGCCGCAAATATTTTTAACTCAAATTAATAGTGGACACGTATGTACTATGTATGTATGCTCATAAACTGCACAAACAGAAACATAAACCAATCTAGCTTTAAACAGTACTTCTAATATTTGATCAATTTTAACTATAAATCGCTATGAATGGACTACTTTCAATTATAAATATATATTACTTTTAGTTAACATATCTAATCATTCAGTACCTACTGCAGTATGCCTGTTAGCAGGCAAAAGCAATCAGCTTAATCGGGTGCTGCAACATAGGAGTGTGAGAGTAATATCGATGAATTATTTCAAAAGCTCGATACTGCAGTGGTTTTCTATTTGCATTAAATCCACCTTAGCATTTCAGAGAAACAGAAAACTACCACTTCGATATAACGAAAAATGACAACCAATTATTACTATTTTACATAACAATCTATTCACAATATCAATGCTTCCAACGTGGTATTGTGAAGGTTTTTCTGGATTTGGAAAAAAGTAATCTGAGAACGGCTTCGAATCACAGTGGCCCGGAGGCAGCTGTTGCAGACGGTTTCTAGATTTTAATGCCTAAATATCAGAAAATCGAGCGGCGTTCATCGAAGTTAGCCATTGCGCCTTCGGATTCTGATTGCTTAGTACCTACGATTGGTACCTCAGTAGCTACTAATATAAAATATGTAATTACGGCTTTTTGCAATTCATTCTCGTCGACAATCTTTTCTACCGACTTCCTATAACCACGTAAAATAGATGTCAGAATAAAATCTTCAGATTCATTTTATTGGAAAACTCTATTTATTTAGGCATTTAATAAAATAGTAAGACGTTTCGTTGAAAAAGTATTTAATATTCACGATCCAATTTGAACTCAAATATTATATTAACGTGACTTCCTTTTGAAAGTTATATTTCATAAATTCTTTCAAACAAGATGTCCCTTAAATTAATAACGACCAACGTTCGCGACGTATCATCAGTCTCTCCCCTTCAATTCATTTGTCAGAGATTTTTATTGTACAAAAAAGTGATATAAATTGATGTAGGTGAGTTACGATTATTACGATTATTGTATACAGGTAGTATTTGTAAGCAAAAATTTACGCCTATAAAAAGTCATATTAAAATCATTAAATTTTTATAGACGTACAAGATTCTTTTCGAAAATAGCTGAAATTGGATGGTTTGACAACAAAATTTACATTTTAACTGTTTAATATAAAATTATTGAGATTTCATAAGAATATTAAATATAGGTTGTTTCGTGATTAAAGTCTGTATGAAAAAGAGCGGAATTAATTGGAAGTACTAACGGAAAGTAGTATTTGTGGTCCACCAAACAGCATTCCGCTAAGCAGTAAAAGTTGTTTTCTACATTTAAGAATATTAATATAAAAAATAGTGTAGTCTGTGTGATTAAAATATTATTTGTACGAATGTCTGTAATTAAAACTTTTTTTAATTCATAATGCGTCTATTGTAGCCCAGCAGGTCAGTAAATGTGAACACAACATGCCATAGCCAAACAACGCTACACCAACGAAGGATCTACTTTCCTCCCTCATTCACTCCGTTAAATTCTTCCTGTGTTGTATCTATACATTACGCGAGTATGTAGATGTACAAATTACATTCCACGAGGAAGCGCGCCGTAACTTCTCGTATGTGCTGTCTTCGCTGCGAACGATTAACAAGGGCAATATTTTGTCAATGATCATTCTTTATTGAACGTACTCTGGTGGTTGTTTGAACAATTGTTTTATAAAAGAGACATAATTAGAACGGATGTCAATATTTTTGTTGTAGGTTGTTGTACGTTATGCAAGAAATAATATACCTATTACTTTCTATTTTGGCGACATTAAATTATAATAACTGGGCACAATTCCACAAACGGCTATCTCATCCCAAATTAAGCAATTAAATGCCTTTGTCGTGGTGCACGGACAATTGATAAACATACATAAATATGTACATGTGATATATCATATGTTATATATATATATTATATATTATACTATAGTACTTACATAGATATTTTTATTACGCTCAGACACAGAACTAATGTTAGTCCTGGGTAGGAATCGAACCCACGACCTCCGGTTTTGCAGTCAGGTTCTCTAATCGCTTAACGATTTTAACAAACTGCCCGTAGCTGCCAATAAAGTTTGATTATCACATTAATTTCTATAAATTAAAAATAATTTGATGTGCTAAAATAACTTGGATAATATCGTATGTATGTAGGTATTAATTTCTAATATAATGGAAAGAAAAATGTTCACTTCAGCGAACACAACAATTTTCTACATTTTTTAAAGAACAAACGGATTTCTTGAGTAATGTATCGTAACATCTGTTCGAGGTCATCGATCAAACTCGGAACACGCTACGTTCATATAATATGGCTTACACTCACGCGTACATACTCGTACATATGTACGAAGTATGGCTTACAGTTCCAGCTTCCGTGTGAAAGTTTCATGCGACTTACAGTGCCAAGCTGGCTCACTAGCCAAGCTATGACATTGTGCCAGCTACATTCATAACTCGAATCGAGTCGGCAAAACGGCAATAACGATGTTATATCCCATCACTATAAAACCGAGCCCTAACTAGTCATTACCGTTTTAAAATTCGGTAGTCAATTTTAAAATTAAGTTATTGACAAATATACCAACTGCGAAATATCAAAGGTTACCGTTTCCAAGTGTAATCGGCCAGTTTTAAAATATCCCTTCACGAGAGTGAGCATTTTTTAGGTTTAATATTCCAAAGGGTATCATTTTTGTGACATATTTACAGCGTGGATTCCCATCCCCGTGACCCTAATACACTTTGTCAGATTATACAAAGCTCACTGCGTATATTAATCTCAAGAATATCCGGCAAAAATAGAAGAGAAGCGTAACATATTCTGTATGTGAATACATTTACCTAAGTTACGAGTAATTGACATCAGTATTGGGATGAAACTTTTGGTACGTCAAGGAAATTTAATCAATTTGGAAAAGGATTATAAAGGGACCGAATGAAGGCGTAATAATTGAAGGGATGATCTTTTTACATGCATTAGGGTAAATCAACTTCCAAAATTGTATATAGCAAATTTACAAAGTTGACTTCAATGAAGTCTTCAAACGGTTCAATACACCCCAAAGCATTTAATTTTATTCGTTAAGACAGGCAAACGGGTAATCAGTTCGGCTGATTTTAAGAGAAAGTTGCTATCACATGTATGTGTACTGAAGCTTAAATTAATAAGTAAGTTCCTAGGACTTAGTATTAAATTGGAATGCCTCATATCTTAATAGTTGTTGACAGATTTAAACATGTAAATTTTCAGAAGATTACAGTGTATAGGTAAATAAAAGAACGGTTTCTACGATTCAGCAGTAGAGGAATTTCAAATTCTCGCTCATATTTATAAAGAACAAATATTAAAGCAATCATATTAAACTCATTGTATTAACTCATATGTGTATGGTATAGGTGTCATATAACCCTACTGTATAGATATTACGTTTTGAGTAGATAGGTAGATTTTCTCATAATCGCTTTTATTAGGGTAACAATTTCTCCGTGACAGTCCAATAAGATGCCTTTTGGGAATTTATGGCAACTTCTCGCTTTAATAGCCTTATTTTATGACGCAATTCAATAATTCATTTCATTAATGCTTTGATTGAGTGGAGCATTAAAAATGTAACGTTACTTATTAACCTTAAGATGGCTTATGCGTTTTGCTGTCTAGTTCATCAACTTCTAGTTCATAAGGTCGCAGGAGACAAGTGAAGGCTTGTTTAGAAGGTAGCTAATATTTCTTACCCCTATATAGATAGTTACAACTAACCATATGGGGAAAGTAGTCGTACTAAATGCTTCAACACTGGGCGGGAAAAACAGATAATCTGATGGGTCACTACGGTCATTATCGGGGAATCCACTCGAAGTAAAGAAGACGAAGGATATCAATCGTTGGTTATCTGGTCATTATTTCCCTTTTTCTTTTAAGTAATATAAGTTTTCGTCACGATTCTTTTATCAAATTGCGTGTTTTCAAATAATTCAAAGTATTAATTTTAACATATAAATTAGCGTGTTCCAAATGTAGTTGGATTAATATTTTCATAGACGGAATAAGTGATTAGATTATTTAAGAGAAACATGAAACTTTAGTTAAGTGTCACTTGTTGGTTCTCTGTTACCATATACCTAAGAGAATACTAACTCGTACGGTAGCGTTGCGGAAGCTTTTATAAGCTTACGAGTATATTCGAAATACCTACGCTTAAATTCGATATTCATTGAACATTCACACACACAGTGGAAATTTACATTAGTGTTTAACTACGTGACAGGCATTTGTAAATTTTGATGTCTACTCTGTATAATATTATGAATAACAGCACATATCGCTGGAATCACTGAGGCTAAAGAACATTCGGACACCATTTTGAATAGAATTTGAGACAGCTCGAACCGTTTTACCTACATTTTGCTAGTAAAACTGGCTGCGAATATTCATTTTTACTAACTTTTAACGCCATGTTTCATGCAGTCGCCCGTCGCGCGTCCGTACTGAACGATAAGGACTTTTTGAAACTGGACTTTTAATGCTTTTGTTTTCGCACTGTCACGGTTGTCGCAATGTTTGTTCTAGAACTGTGGTGACGGGATGCTAACGAGAATATCGACATCGATAACAATTGATATAAACGATGTTCGTTACTAACTTGGTCATAACGGACATATACATACATTCATTATAATTGCATATCGTTACACTGAGATCTAGTAATGATAATTTTCCTAATTCTGTGTTTGTAACGATACTGGTGTAACAAAACGAGTAGGTACTCACATTCGTCGTGATCTTTGGCGGTGACAGTGAGTACGGTGTGCTGGATGTCCTCATTCTCGTCGACTTCCGCCTCGTACAGCTCCTTGTCAAAGTAGGGCGGATTGTCATTCTTGTCCGCGATGCCGATACGGATGAATTTCGTCACTGCAATAAAATGTTACTCATTAATATTACTATGTTACTGATTCATTTATAGTCCCTAGGTTTGTGCATGTTATGGACGTGATTATAGGATAGTTGATATATTTATAATTAAATAAGTTTATTTTACGGGTAGTTAAAACAGGATATCCAGACTGGATTGAATAATGGTCGGTTTTCAATTTGAAACTTGTATTAGATACACATATTAAAATAGGAAAAGTTTTAAGTTCATTATCATGGGCTGCGTCTCGCATCTCAGGAATTGGCCTCAGTTGGAACTCACTAACCCTATTTGTGCTCGCATGCAAGCGTCTACCAGCTGCAGTGATCAATTACGATAATTTAGTCATAAGACTTATTTACAATACAATATGAATGTAAGCAAGGTTATGTTTCAAATGACAAGTCTTTACTAAAACGGATAGTTCGACAGAAAGTTACTGAATTTCTCATGATCTAGATAGGACAAAGTGATTCTTCCAAAGCATCAGAGCGGGAAAATATATTCCACGTCATTATCAAAATATCATATTAGTAAAAATATTTGTTTTTATTTTTCCTATATAATGCGTTGTTAATGCAATCTTTGGATATATTAAAGGGAAAAATATTGTGACGCCAGTTTCAGTAAAGCATTTGTCTAAACGTTTATGTATATCACCAGCTAATGGTGACATCAGAAGCACATGTCGCTAGTAATAATACGGGCAAATAGCCCGTACCTACTGGCATTCTGCAGCAATGTGCCACGCGTTATCTGGCGTCCATTGTGAGCTGTTCAATTTAGGCATCACCAAAATATATAGCGTAAACGGGACATTCATCTATTTATTCGTTATTCGTAGCTTTTCAACAAATATGTTGTTTGATAATTACAAACAGTCATCCATCCAAAAACTTTCACAAGTCCATTGCGGAAATTCTCTACTACGCGTAGGTATACTGTGCTGGTCTACGCATTGCTTATGACTACCCTAATCGGCACCATCCATCGGATTCTCGCAGTTTTATTGAGGTCATTTGATCATCTAATAGGAGGAATACAAATGGATATAAGTACGTTTACGGTTTACCTGTCATACCCAATGAACAACTTACTTCAGATATGTCAAAATTCATTTTCGAAGTTAATGACAACTCAGATTTATTTAATCGAATATTACTCAAGATTGCCTTTCTTAATTTATATATTAGTTAGATGTGACATCAGAAGGGAACGTCGCTAGCAAATATTCAAATTTATACCCAACACGAAATATAATTAAGATATTCGTCGCCTTGAATATTGTAAGTTGAGACACTATTAGTATGTTTTATTACAGTATAATAAAACAGTAGGTATATAAAAAACTCAAAGGCGCATAAAATGTACATTTCAGTTTACAGACCAGATGTCCTTGTCACTGAGTGTTAGAAAACACCATTTGCTTTTAGTGTCGTTTTATTATATGGCACAATGGTGACAGTAAAAAGTAGGTAATTAGAATGCAGTTTTTTTTCAATTAATTAGATTAATTGAACTACATTTAAGGTACCTTTTCTAATTTTGGAATACGTAGTTTAAAAATAATACGTAGACAAAAACAAACGAATATTATATGCAATTATTATTCTTTGATAAAAGGACGTCAATAAAGTTGAGATTTATAAAATGAATTTCTGTCGCGCAGCGGTCGATTTTCGACCGTTCGATTAATGGTTTATACATATTGTCTCTCCGAGAAAACTATACAAAACTATTAATGGCTTGATAGTAATAAGAAATGAAGTGTAAAATTTTGTAAGCAATAATATCTATTTAGAGAACAGTTTATACGTGATAATATATGACACAAAATCAACTACAAAACGCTTTACGTTACTTGCGACCTAAAAAATATTTCTCTTACAAAAAAAAACCTACGGCCGTTTCGCTATCACTAAGATATATCTTGTGTTGAGGTTTAGGCGAAAGGTTATAGTAATGTTACAACGTTTAGACGTTACAATGTTTCTCAGATTTTTTTATACATTTATATAATTACGCCTACTCCCTAAGGGCAGGCAGGGATTAAAAATTTCTAGATCACGACAATCTCGTTTCGTCTCTTCTACGTTGACTACACATGTTTAAATGTCGTGACCACTATAAACCCCGGCTTCCTGTATGACCTGTCGGAAATCCACCGATGGAAAGTCATATCATACGTATACAGGTACGTATACGTAGTAGGTAGGTACGTATTGACCAGCATGTGTTTATATAAATACATATTTTTTATAGACTTAGATTGATTTATTTTTTACTAACTTTCCGCAACCTTCAAGGGCATCACACCCGGCTCCATAAAATCGGGAAATCGTCCCCATCTTGACTTGCAGAGAATCGTCTCTGCAAGCTGTTACCATGGATATTATGCTACGTAACATTTTTTCTTTTGGGTCATGGAAGAAGTTTGAAACGACGAAAGTATTTAAATTTTCACGACCTCTCAAAGACTACTTAGTAATCATATGACTTACGTCACGTGATGTGTAACGAAGTAATCTTCATTTCTTTACGACGCAGTAAATATTACGATGCTTTAAAAACTGAAACGTATTGTGTTGAATAAGTAGCGCGATACAAAGCAAATGCGATTAAAACATTTCATTGTCCATTAAAATTGTTTAAATAACGTTATGACTTAAATCCTTTGAGCTATTTCCGGTTTAAATGCAGAAAGCCGAGTTGTTGCTATCCAACTTCTAAAGTACTTGTACTGATTTATTGAAATTTACAGCTAATTGTTTAAATGTAATTCATTATTCGCAAATTGGCATAAATTTTATCGAAAACTGTTATTACGGTATATACCTATGTTCAATATCGCTTTTGAGAAACCTGAAATTACACCCGTGTTATAAATATCGTGTAGATATCGAGGGTGTGTTCTAAATGTGGCAAAAAAGCAGGTACGAGTATTTCCGCCGTTAATTAGTAGTACGAGTATTTTCGTTGTTGTTCACAGATATGAAAAATAAATAACTATAAATCTCATTTTGAGATCTAAATTTCAATACCTTATAGGTACCTATATGTGAACCTATATGTGAACGTTATATTTTACGTATATTATGTTTATCTATCACAGCCTTCAAACACGAACATCAAGGAGTACGTAGTTCGGTGAAAGAGCAACTTTGCTATTTAAACTCTCTGGAAAGTCAATAACGTTTGCCTTTATATACCTACATCAACAAAGGCGGTTACTGCAAGTATTGTTTCCCTCATTCGATCAGTGTACCTATTGTTGTATATATCCATACATAATGTACATAGATTATTAATATAATTATATAAATACATATATTTGTGACCATGGTATCGCTATAAATGCAAAGTAAAGCATTTTGAGATTTCCATTCCTTAAGAGTTTACAATGGTTTCTAGATTATGGTTTTATTCTCCCTTATTTCGTCATGCGACCCTTGCCCAAAAGGATTGTTGGTAACGATCACAATGATGATGAGAAAAAGCGTAGGTATGAGTATAATAAAACTTATATAATTTCCTACACCAAAAATCATGTACATACATAATAGGGACATGACCAGAACCAAATCAATCTTACTACAGCTACATCCTTAACAATCTGGATACCTAAAATACGTCAAAAAGTTGGTCATTTTAACACGGACGATGTGTGTGATAGTGAAAAATAATTAAATACCGCTACATTTATAACTGTATACCAGTATATCATCAATTTGCTTAACATGGGTACATTAAAACATCCAGATCTAGTTCTTTATACAGTTACCAAGTCCATGCTCAGCCCGTTAATGAATTCACGCTATGCATGGCAGACGGACATAAAAATATGCCAAACAGATTGTAGTCGTAGGGATATAAAAGAGCTATACAAAATATCCACAGCCGACATATTCCATTCTCGTCTCAAATCAGTCGCGGAACCAACCAATTTCATCCGTTCGTCGATGGTTATTACTAAACTCGTAGCCTATCGATATAGCATATGAAAGTTTTATTGAAAATCTGAAATCGTATATATATACATATAACGAGTGAACGCGGAATCGAACGCACACGATTAAAACATATTGCGGTTTCAATCAATGGATAGCGTCGTATATTTAATAATTTAAATGCATTGTGTGCTTGTAGTTAATGACTACAAAAGCACTTATCATAAATGCACATTATTATATGATTAAACATATTCGATTTGCATATATATTGTGTTTATCCAAAGGCAATGAAGCCAAAATCTTTAAAATAATGAATTTATTTTACAATAGCCTACAACAATTACTTTACAAATATAGCGAAGACCTAGCAGTACCTACACGGGAGGGAAAATTATACAGTAATAATTTCGATCTATAATTATTATGAAACGTGTTGACATAACATTCAGCCGGTCGTTCCATAAACTGAACATGAATTCGCTTATTAACATTAATGGAAGCAGTCGAATAGTTTTAACGGCGGTTATGTCGACCATAATCGCTATTCATTCACCACATGCCGATTATTTTGACACTGACGTTATTAATAGACACATATTATGATAATTGCACACTAAACTGATCAGTGTGCTGATTCCGAGTTTTCAATATTTCACTCGCCAAACGCGTCGAGAAGTGAGTGTAACTTGCCATCTCATTG
>DWGJ01000876.1:0-24026 GCA_018246895.1 Aspitha aspitha aspitha | reverse complement strand
CGCAGGGTACAGCTAGTTTTATATAAAAATTTATTGACAATTGACATTTATTATTTATTTATTTTATAAAAACTATCCTATCTCTTAAGTAGATCAAATAATAAATATGTACAAAATTTCATTGAAATTGGTTCAGTGGTTTCGGAGGTTATCGCAAACGGACATCGTGACACGGGATTTTTATATACATAAGAGATTATTTGTTTCGGTAGATTATAAAAATACACAAATATTATAAGATAACTCTTAGCTGTATGTAATACAGTCAAGATATAAAAACTAAGTAAAGAAAAGAAGGTGGTTGAATTGGAGAGTTTCGCCAGCTCAATACAAGAACGTTACACAACCGCTGTCACCGTTGCCTTTAAATTGTGAAAATTTGTTGCAAGATTGAGTTGAAAAGATAAGAGAATTTTGTTGCAAGCGAGTGTTAATACATGTATCTGTTTGTTGTAACCTGAGCACAAAAATCATTAACATGTAGGATAATAACAATCCTTAGGTTAATTGGTCGAAAACAATCGCTGTAAAAGTCTAAGTAGGTCATAAAATTCAAAATGAGAGCTGTAAACGTATCGTCTACTAGAGAGATTATAATGAATTTATTGAAGTACTTTTCTGATAAATTCGTTTTATAGTACAAAGTATATTAGTAGTTATCTAATGCTGAGATGAGTCGTTAAGCGATAAAGATAAAATACAATGCGAGATCAAAATTGTCATCACCTTGTACAATACTAAGTTGAAAGTCAAAGCCTTTTACCATTTATCACCTTACAGTCAACACATAATATCGTTGCAGCCTGAGACCTTTTTCAATATCAGACTCCCATTTAAGCCTTTCAAGGCAAAGACTGTTTGATTAACTCTTTTATGCATAATTCCTACTCTTACGTCATGATGGAGTTAATAATCTGTATGTCTTGCAACATAGTAAGCCAGATTAATTAAATTAAAGTGACTGACTTATTTATTGCAAATAAGGCCGCAAAAAAATTCTCTTGTAATTCATAAATCAATCAACCAATTATCGATCAAGTATTCGTGAAAATAGTATTATTTCACTTGGTTTTAAATATCACCAATGTAGAAATATGGTTGAGGCGTCATTACGAATTTTCCTCAACTTCGTTTCCGCGTAATATCAAAGCTCGACAATTCCCAGCTTTTTATCTTTTATCGACGACGATAAAAGCGTTACGTGACTATGAAAAATAATGCTAGTTACTTATCGATTTCAACCTGACTCAGATATAAGTGTACTTTTACATGAACAGATTGAGAGCGGTTCTTCTTGGTTGGTCTTTTACCTATTACTTGATTTTGGAAATACCAAATGGGCTGGAACTTACTTAACTAAAAATGTGACACCAGTATCGCTCATTGGCCAAGAAGTAGAATTTCAACAATAATAAATCTGTAGAAATAACAATGCCCACACGTGCTAAATGGTTACATAAAGGAAGTCCTGAATTGTACGTAAACATTGTCAAACGGTCATAGAAACCGGTTTCAAATTAACAGATTCATTTAAAGTAATTTAATGAACAAAGCTTGTTTTTCTAGAGAATATTTTTTAAAGACAACGCCATTACGTCCGCATTCAATAGGTTCACGATCCGTCAAACTGTTGTTTAGAAAAAAAGACAATAGACAATCTGTGCCGAATCTAATGTAGATTCCGATTACAGTTCCTCGGATGGTCCCTCTTAATGTCAGCTAGTCCCCGTACATTGACGCAGGTGCTTGCAGAATTAACTCGTGTTAATAGGAATCATCTGTAGAAAAGTTGCATTAACACTTTAAAATACTCAATTGTTAAGAAATACTCACTTGTACGGATCCTGTAACTCTTCTGTAACGAAGTTAAGATAATTCCAACCACCGAACGCAAACAGTCCAGAATAAAATGCCAACGCCACATTCCCGGCGGTGAACTCTCCATCGAACGCATTCTGAAAGTTCTCTGTGTGACCTAAAACATTGGTAAGAATTACATTCATAAGATATCATTGGAAGTTTATTTATCCTCACTTTACAGAGCTATCATAGATATTGTTATATTGTTTTTTTATGTTGTCAATAACAATTAATACTGGCAGCTATGATTAGCACGTAGTTTTAATGTCTGTTATAAGATTGATATAACTTATAAATCATCATAATTATAAGAGTTTACTAAGACACAGATAGAACACAATAAATAGTTACACAACTTTTTGAGCAACTGTCTCAATAATATGTACATAATTTGAAACCCTAATCTTTAACAATATTGCACGTCCAAACACTGGTCTATACACAAACATGGAGTCGATATATTTATAAAATATATATACAAATTAAAGCTTGACGTGGGTAGGTACGTATGTTTTACTATCATATACAACTTGACAACGTTTAAACAATTCATATAAGTTATTAAAACTTACCAACACACATGTAATAAACGCCAGATAAAATAATGACGATCAGAGCCAGCAATTTTGAAGTCGTGAAAACATCCTGGATTCTCATCGTCCAACGTACGCTGATGCAGTTGACTGCAGTGAGGATGCCTTAAAGAAAAAATATGATGGGACTTTACAATACCTAAATTTCACTTAAAGACGTCTCTTTTATTGCGGAGATAAAGTTGTCATTCATAGTAGTAATCTAGGAGGTTCGTTGGCCTGACTGGTTTGCAAAGAATGCTTGGTCAATACCTATTACAACTGTCCTAATAAATACATCGGTATTATGTTAAAACAAGACTAAGTTAGCAACAGCAATTTTCAATTACATTTTTACATTCGATAATTTCGAAGAACGGACATATCTTATCGTATCGTTCCTTGTACATACTCGTCCATTACTTACTATGTATTTAATCCTTACGTTCTACGGCTTCATACCGGTCCGTTAGATTTAACTGCTAGTTTACATAACTTATCATCATGAAAATCGAAGACTGCAATCTTTTTACTGCAAGCAATTATCACTTCTATTACACAATAAAAGAAGTACATAGTTAAAGAATATCATTGCTATTATTGCCATAGGGTATATGATGAAATAGTTAGTAAATTAAGGATTTTTTGATGAATATAACTACAGGCCTTTAAAATGACGGACTGAAGTTTTAAAAATACCTATAGGTAATATAATATATAATGTCATCTCTAACTACTATAAAGGTATTCATCATTCATTCCTAATTACTTTCTTAATGGCTCCTTAATGACTTCTTAAACAAGTGCTCACTTTATTTATAAATACTTAAAATGAATGCCTTTATTTAGAACGATATTTATGATAGAACTGTAAATACACTGGCATCTGTGACCCAGTTATGTCTAGGTTATCATTTGTACTGTGATAAATTATTGCAATTAAATCGTATAATCTATCTTTTCAAAACAATTTGGTTGGCGACAAGGTGCCGATTTTAAACGTATCACTCTAATTATCGGACGTAATGTATTATTAAATACGAATATTGTATAAGATTTTTCATCTCATTTATGCTTTAACTTTAAACGACGGATGTCTTTGCACTATCTCTTTCTCGTTTCAGATCGAGAAAGAATAAGACCATAGTCTACCGCGCTTACCAAATAGGTACAGGGTGGTAGACTTTAAACAAAATTTCAAGAAAATATGACAAGTACTGAAGCCCAAAGATCTCTTAACGATAACTTTTTTAATAGTCATTAGAAGTGGGATTTATTTTTAAAACACAAAAAACGCATCAAGTCAGTCAATTCGTTAATTTTCGCCCCTAGACTGAATTTTAAACTATGCTTCTAACTGCTGCTTGCTCATTTGGTAATCTGTTCACATAAAAGATATACGTAGACTTTTTATTTAGGCTTTGTACTGTTACTTTACCTGTACGATTCGAAACATAACATACATACATACATACATACATATCGTCACGCCAGGTCCCTTGCGAGGTAGGCAGAAAGCAGCGAGTGCCAAATATCCCTGTCCTTACAAACCTGCCGTGCTTCATCTACATTAAATAACATAACATAACAGCGCTAAATCTATTGCCAACATTTTAATAAATATCCTCATGCAAGTCGCCAGAAACAAAACCATAATACTTATTATTAGTAATTATTTCAACGGGTATTAACCTTTTCCTCAATTTTCAATATAAAAACTACATTATGTACCTCGATTCTAGGTAATTAGGTAAAGAAACGAGCGCGGAGCAGTCACGAGTGGTCGCTAGGGATTATAGACATTTGCAATTGCAACTAATCTGTAACAAGGCTATAGAAAAGGGACTATTAATGTGAATTCAGTTGGCATTAATTATTCCAGGGATAAGACTGTTACTAAGTAACCTCGGCCCTGTTAGTATTTGTTAGTAGGTATCCGCCCTATTAAAGTTCAGTCACAAATGCTTTACTACTCTTGATTATACAGCTGGACCGGCATCCATCCATCCATCCACACTACTCAAACCGAAACAAACGTCTTTGTAGTAACAATAGCTTCACGCTAGAGCTAGATGTGGCGGTGGTATTTTTACGGAACCGTACCTATAAATGTTTTTCCACATACCAATGTACTCGTACCTACATCAAGGTAAATTAAAAGCATGAGGAAAATTCAATTTAAATATAATCTTACTAGTTGACCTGACCACGCGTTGCCGTGGTGATATATGTATGTTAAATCATATAATATTATGTCAAACGTGTGAAACTTCCGTACCATGATGTCCGACTAAGTGTTGTCTATAAGAAAACATTGATTTTGCAAAAAAACTTTAATTATCAATTGAGATAAAAACATATCCTGTCTTTTAAATTGGACCAACTATAGGCATCTACAAAATTTCATTGAAATCGGTTCAGTCAGTGGTTTCGGAGATTATCGCTAACGAACATCGTGACATCGGGATTTTTATATATATAAGAGATAATATACTCGAACATTTTCACTTCTCTTAAAGATCGAACTCTACTAGATTAATACATAAAATCAGTAATTGAATAAAAATATTCAAAACGGCTAATAAGTCGTTCAATTGTTCAGTTAATAAACAAGTAAGTAAAAGTTGTATTCGAATTAGAGCGTACATGAAAACAACTAGATTCATAGATATTAATACACAGGTTGTGAAGTTAATCTCTGTTACTGGGCGATTTTATCGCAAAATCTTGTACAAAATCATGTCACGGTTATATCCAACAATTCAATAATCACTTTTAAGAATGCACTGCTCGCCAGTAACTGGTTGTTCACATTGTAAGATGTAGTTGATAATTAAAAAAAACGAACGTCTGACAAAGAACACACCGGCAAATAGCACATTTTTTAATGTTTTTGGTGAAGAACTGGCAGTATAATACTAATTTGAGCCTTTCTAACGCTGTCTATTGCGCCATAAGTCTCACAAAACTGCTGAATCCACTCTCATTGAACGTAATTGAGGCATTGATGGAGCCAGTGACAATATTGTGATATTGTGCCTCTCCGATAACTGAATGGCTCCTTTACTCTCGAGACACTTCCCATTCTGACGGTAATTAGGTTAAGTGGATGTATCCGCATGCAAACGAGAAACGCAATTTAATGGAAGGTTACTTACATAAATGTAAGTAAAGCTGCTGCTGAGATCGTTCAAAAATTCCGCAAAGCAATATATACTTAGCCAGTAATTGGATACAGTTTAGGAGTAAGTTTTTTAGGAAATGTATAGTTTAAGTAGACATTGTAACCTATACATATTATTTATCAATCTCAAATGGAAATATATCTTCTTCCTCCAGACACTAAGATAGAACGTCTCACATCAAGAAGTATATGAGTACAAACATACACAGACAGAAGTTTGTGTGCCCTCCAAACCTACTAATATACAGTCGGAAAAAAGCCTACTCTTTCAATCAAGATTTTTACAAAATACCTTAGTATTTTTGTAATAGTTATTATTTTTTTTATGTAAAAGCCGTCATAAATTCAGAAATAATATTACGCATATATTATGTACTTTGAAACAAAATTGAAATAATTTAATACAACATCAATTATATGCAAGCGTACGGGAAGACATGAAAAACGTTTATTTTTAAATCTTATAGAATACCAAATAAATAAAAAAGCTGTAATGTTATACGATTGAGCCGAAGCCAAAGAAAATTATCGATATCCAACACCAAATAGGTCAGTCATAACCTAAACCATCAGATTCCCAAAAACGTAAAAAGATTTGACTGTCAACAGTTTTCGCGACTGTGTAGAGTCTAATATTTAATAGGTAATTAATATATGAATAAATCAATAAATGAATACGACGAAAAAGAAAAACATTGTACAAATAGAACCGTTTATTCTCAGAAAGCATGATGCTCTGTGAGCAAAAAGAATGGTTGAGTTGTTCTTCAATTAATGTAATTGGTTTAAGTCATTTTAATTGAAGTAAATAAATAAAAACCGTTCGGTTGGTAATTAACAAAAGAACTGAAATCTCCGCAAGAGTAGAGAAAGTGTTAAACCACGAAACAAAACGCATTTTTTGTCTGCGTATGTCCGTAGTACGAACATAATATGTACATACATTGTGCCCACTGAGTGTTTTCATTTATCGACACTCACAACTACACCTGTTCGGGTTACGTTTACCGCTTACCCATCTTGATTTCCACGTAATAAAACATTTAAACTGGATTCCAGTTGAGAGGATCATTCGAATTCATTTCAATATGAGTATTACATGGGATTATAATTTGGCGCTTGGCTTAGTGCTGCTATTGGGTCATGATGAAGTTCAGTCATTGAAGCAAGTCTCACGTTACTAGTATTAAATTTCATATGAAATCCTTCCTTTCCGTAAGAATGAACCGATTTATTTCAAATTATACGACGACAAGACTTAAACGAAAAAATCATTATAGTATAGGTATTCAATTTACTTACTCGTAAGTTTAAAAATTGTTTACTTAGTGGTTTTCGTTACATTCGAATTCATATTTGACTCCTTATTTTATTTAATGTCTTTATAACATACCTTACCTCTTGGGAGAGAATGTACGAATCTAGGGATATGTAGAATCTTTAAGATTAACCTATGTACGATATTCAACTCCTTATACTATGGAAAATTTCAATGTCAAATCATAGTCTTGGAATGGGCCTTAAATAGCCATAACATTTATAAATCAAATTACATGACACTCGTTCAAACGAACGCTTCTGCTCCAGTTTATTTACATTGACATAAATTTTCTATTTATTGGCACATAACTCACACAAGTAAATTGTTATTAACAATTATTGTATGAGCGACATGTTTCCTTCTAGGTACGCTTACTAATATCTTCTATGTTTAGGAGGAATTTTATGAGTAGAATGTATGTACATATTTGCAATAAAAAAAGTTAACCAAAATCCAACACATTGTCGTAAGCGTTTGCCAATTTTACAGTACTTTAATCCACTCGTTTAATCATTATCAAACAGTAAGGATTACAGCGTTATCGTGTTACCATTTCCTGATTATTTGAACCATTTACCATATCTCCGTTTTAAATAATAATAATAATAATAATATAAAACAATGTATTTGGTATTATGACCACACATATGACATTTCCTGTCGTTACGCTGATGAACAAGGGTCCATTAAATTTATTCAATGAAACATTGACATACCTATTCATCATCAATGGTAAACGAAAGCTAAAAACCGCTCCCAGCGTATTGTATTTTGTAAACAAGTCGATTAAACTTGTAATTCGATGCCTACCGTTTGAGTGGAATATACCATGTCATACGATGGAAACGGTTAATTAAATGACCTTAAGAGGGCGTAGAGTCGTGTCATACGAGTATGAAATGAATTCTTTCTTGAAGTACGTAGCACAAGCTAATAATAACGCTGCGACGACTGCTTTATCAATAGATAGTAAAAAAAACTGCAAAGAATCGACAATTTTTAGAGTGGTTTGCCAGTAACGGCGCTGCTCCTTGGCAGAGGTGCCGAGGTAAGACCAAAATCACGAATGCGGCAAATTTCTAAATAATACCGTACCAAGTAAGTTTGGTTAACGGTACGTTGTACGATAAGACATGTGACATTACATTAAAATGTGACTGTAGGTGCTTTGTTACTATATGGTTTACACAAGGAGTCGAGTCCGTTTTATCAAGAAGTATTAGGTTAAACTATGATCAATTTTACAGCGCCCTCTATAATCTAAAAATTTATATTATACATACTTAGTCTCAATAGGCATGTTGTTTCATAGAAACCAGAACAGCGAAGTCCTCGACTAAGGAAATTATGTATATTTACGTGAAAAGTAATTAGTGTCACTGACCTGAATGACGATACCAATAGTAGAGCATCGGGCAACCTCGCCATAAACATTTATATTTTTATGGGAGTCGAAATAGTATACTAGATCAAATAGGTCAAAACCTATTTTGAAGATTGTATTGCTTGGTTTAGGTTATAGGTAGGTACATGAAACTAAATCCATTAATTTGAAATACCCGCCACGTAATGAAAAGGTTTACATACTTTCGTACTTACGTGATTTACAATTGCATAATTAATGAAAGAATGAATTAATAAACAAGTAAACATGCAGTATCACCTAAGTCGGCGCCATGAAAATGATGACAGATAATGTAACAAGACAAGATTACTGAAATAAACACGTAGAAATGCCCGATGAAGTAGATTTCAGCGTCCGACTTGTGACATGGGGTTCAGATAAATATAAAAGTGTATTGAAAAATGTTAAAAAGTACAATTATTGGATAGAACCGTTCTTTGTCTCAACGCTTAGCACAAGTCTCTCCTGCCATTGCGGGAAGTCTGGAGCATACTCCACAACGCTGATCCAGTGCGGAATGTTGGAATACAATTGTTATTTATTAATTTGATACTTACATAAGCAAACTGCAGCCAACAATCTCACGGCATTCTGAGGAGGATCACACCCTGGAAAGAAGGGTTTCACAACATAGTGGCCGAAGGTGAGGGCCACGATAGCTTGCGTCGTCGGCCTGATTATGAGTAGAGCAATCCACATTCTCAGGAAGGCCGGTAGAGGACCAAATGCTGCGTAGATGTAAGCGTAATCACCGCCCGACCTCATGATCGAAGTACCAAGTTCGGCGTAGCACAACGCCCCCAACGTGGACAGTAAACCGCACACGAGCCATATCAATAAAGATGCAGCTACCGATCTGTAACAAGATAAATATATTTTATTTACATAACATGTAATATAATATGTATTTGTTGTAAAAAAATCAATAAAATGCAGGTAAGTACGGTAAGATATCTTAGGGTAAAGTTTCATTCATTTGTAGATTGGCAAAAACATAATTCACATTTATAAATGTGAATAAATACATTTCACATACCGAAACCGACGTGAAGAAAGTGATGAATGTAGATGAATCACGACTTGTTTGTAAGGACAAAGATATTTGGCACTCGCTGCTTTCTGCCTACCCCGTTAGAGACCTGGCGTGATAGTATTATAATAACAATAATTCACATGACGTAAATTTATAATCGATTAAGTAATGTCCATAGATTAATTTACTTCTACTTTTCGATTATCATCACAGACGTGGAAGTGCAAATGTTTACGATAAAGATTAATTATTTAATCAGTAAGACACGCTACACTAGACCGTGTCTGTCGTTTAAGATAAACTTACCAAATACCATTCAATAAATTGATTTATTGTTACCTAATATTTTTAACACATAGTACGAAAAAAGAGATAAGTTATACATAGATTAAAAACCGTAGTAACGGCGACGTGAGAAACGCAGAAATTAAAGAAATGTTGACAGAATAGCTCAATGTTTCATTCATTTCATTGTAATTTTCACGCAATAGGTACATCCAATAGGTAGCTGATAATCATAGGGAGTGACAATGTTGAATTCACGTAAATGCTTAACCTAAAAACTTAGATGAAGTTTGATTTGAAACATCAACATAAGGTACAGCAATTCTTTACATTAAAGGGTTGACATGTTCATAACATTTTAACAAATGCCTTTTTTAGGCCTAAAAAAACAAAACATGAATGACTATATAAGTACGTTTAATACCGATTATGTTTTAAACAGTTATACTCGAATATAGTAGTTGTTTTCTAAACAAGGCAACACAAGTTATATAGTTATACAACATATATATATATATATACTAATATTATAAAGCTTAAGAGTTGGTTTGGTTGAACGCGCTAATCTCAGGAACTATTGTTTCGAATTGCAAAATTGTTTTTGTGTTGAATAGTCCATTTATTGAGGAAGGCTAAGGCTATATAACATCACGCTATGACTGATAGGAGTGTAGCAGCAATGACAAATGTTGCAAAAACGGGAAAATATTAATTTCTATGCGGGCGAAGCTGCGGGAACAGCTAGTTTCAAATAAGTACCTAAATATATTTCCGCCGAACCAAAAATTTTAAATTTTAATTCGCCCAGCGTCTCACAAGAACAAGTTCGATAAAATGTATAGTGTATAATTTTACTCTGGGTCAGATCAAGTTTAGTTGATTGACGAGAGAGAACTACGTTACTCAATTACCTCGCTCGTGCAGTGTAGAAGTAGGTCTCTGTTGCTCGGTGATTTACGCTTCGAACTTTGCAAAAGTAACATTTCAAGTTGTTACTTATATAATATGATTCCCCTAATTAGAACTTTGTATTGGACCTTGGAATTTTGTAACCTTAATTTCAATATAACATGGTCACATTTTCTTAAATATATGAAATTAGTTAACACAGACATCAAAAAAAACAATACCATAATACATCTGATTTAGGTGAGAAAAGTATATATGATTAAATTTAGCAAATTAAACCTCTACAAAACGTTTTATAAAGTATCAAGGAGTACTTGGGCCAGGCATTTTTTACGTAGGCACAATATAAAGACTTGATGTAAAGTGTCTCTACTAGACTACATAATTATTCATAATTCCTAAAATATTCAGGTGCTTATTCAGCAATTTTCTGGGTAAAACCGTTATACATTCTTAAGTTTGGTATCTATAGCAATTGATAAAAATTATCAATCAATCAATGTACCTACAACTGAATTATGAATTCAGTGATCCTCAGGAATAATCCTATAAGTACGTAACAATAATATCATTATGCCTCGTTTACTTTTTAAGATGAATGTGCAAATGTACGACGACAAAATTAACGTGACAATTTTTTTTTTAATTCTACTCTACTGTCGTCATATAAAAACCAATTCACGCAAAACCTACCTCAATCGTGTATTAATTTGACCCGCAACAGCACTCGAAGGCAACAGTATAAAAACACTATTGAATTTTTTACCAGCTACTTACGCTCGCGCATAAGTACATATTTATGATTCATAACACGACTTCGATTGCAATCTTTTAGATAAAAGATAATAAAGTGAACTTTAAATGGGTAACACAAAGTATCTACATGTTCTTTCTAGGGGATATAATTACTGTAAAACATTTTTATAAATAAAAAGGACTACACTATGCTAAGATAAAACCTAGTACCTACAGAATTTTTTCGCATCCAGTTGATTGTGTCCTTATATTGATGGTATTTTATTTTTATCTCTACACTTTGGAGTTTGTGCATATCGATAGCGTGCTCATACACACGTGCGTCAACATTACTCACGATATTAGAGCATCGTTCTGAATGATAGATGTAAATCAATGGAATGGAAGTTGTTAATAGTTGATTGACCTTTTTTGGTGTAAATGTTGGGGGTGAATGCACTTTATTACTAATTCACATTACAATCAACAAAACTTATTTAAAATACAACATATAAAGCTGTAATCCTATTTAGCACAGTATGCGCAAAATTTAGGTAAAAGTTTTGATATGCGTACCTGTAAAATAGTTGTCAATGTTTTATCCGTAGATAAAAAAAATAATTAAATACTTTATCTATAAACAATGTCATCAGACCGCTCCCCGTCAAGGTCTTAACCGCAATTCGTTCGTCTGAGTAACAGGTCCAAGGCTGTACTGTACCGAGCCGCGATATTTAATACGTGCTTAGTTCACTAACAAAATTGTCCACTAACGAAATTCTTTCCTAGCAAACGTTCGTACAATTAAAAATATGTTAACGATATAAAAGTTGTCTTTCTTTATTTATTTTTCATATTTGTAAGCATACAGCGCTGAATTCTCATAAGATATTAAATAATAACTGTTTTATGAAAAAGAATATTATACCAAATTTATAATTTGTAGGGAAAACAAAATGAAGCTACATAGACTAATCTAAAAATGATACGTAATGATAATTTTAATTACGAAAAAATCAATGTTTCATATTTTTAACTCGCGCCCATCGCAGCAGGGGCTCAGCTATTATTATGATGATGTATGAGCAGTATAGACCATGAATCACCATTCCAGAATACGTTACCAAGGCTCATTCAAGTTCATTGTCCATGTAAAGAATAGTGTCAAGAGCCCACTATCTTTATGAAAATAAACTGTCTCTCGTCAAAGTTAAGGGTACAAAATCGCGAAGTTTGTTCAATAAATAATTCATGTAAATTATTTTTTAAACATGATCAGTGGTTAAAAAACATTTTAATCACAACTGTAATAAAAAAATTAATGAAAAGAACATTTGTATCTGCGACCTCCGAACGTATTGCCTACTTTATTCCAATTTCTTCGCTTTATTATTATTAAGCATCAATGTTTAAACATATAATATTTTATAACTGACCTAATTATTATAAATCTCCGGTATCCGTTAACATTTCCTTTCTTCAAGAAACACGTCTAGCAAATGAACAAGGTTTTCACTTTGTTGTTGCCAGTTATCGTATCTTAGGTAGATTCTAATTCGATCTCGAATTGGAATAGGCGTGATAATAGACCTTTTCATATTACAATCCTGTTGTAAAAACAATCCAATCCAAAGACAAGTCTTTTCGTATTAAGGTTCTTGTTTTCTCTAGCACAAACTGCTACTATATCATGTTTAAACATATTATTACTACGACCTGTTAATGAAGTCTTAAAATAATATGAATTGTCTTTAGAATAAAGTAGTAACAGAATAAAAATCCGTACATTAGATCCTAAAGTCCAGAGAAGCCATAAAAACAGAGCAAGAGACAATATTTTTTGTGAATTTCGTCTTATTTCCCTTAAACTCGACAAAAACGAATGGACCAATCTGGACTTTTGATAGGGCCTCTACTTATCATCGAATTCAAGATAAAGGTTATTTACACACCGGGAATATACTTAATATCTACTATTAGGAACGCAAGCGACGTCGCAACTGGTATGTATTTAATTTTATAAAGTAAATACCTATATGTGTACTAAATTTTAAAATCGTTTCTGTGCAAATAAGAGCAGCCATCAATTACAATTTCTCAAACACAGTCATCGCTGTTGCCATTATAAAAGTTATACCACTGTTGTACTGTCGGACCTGCTGGACATACAGATGACCCGAACAGAACCGCTGCAATGTAAGTCGCCGGATTCAGAGAGCTCAAGGCCAGCAAGGGTGGCGCAAGTTTGAGAAGTCGTTGTCAGACAGTGGACGTTACTACGCTGGCAGTTAGTAGTAAGGTAGTAAGTGGTTAGTAGGCACAACTAACATAAAAACAATGACCCTTTTTTCATTTCAGTAATGAAGCGACAATTTCCCATTTGCAGACCGTGGTGGGCAGGCTCAATAAAAACGTGTCTTTGTTAGAATAAAATTGTAACTGATATTCTAAAGTAGGTTTATCCAAGGTATATATTACAAAGGTCCGATATACATATATGTAGATTTTTATGACCTATAATGACTTCACAACAACCTGTAACAACGTAGGTACTTAACTGTAATAAATTCATATTAGTTAATAAAATGAACGTGCAAGCAAAGCAATTTTCATTGCTCGGATGTTGAACCGATTCGATATACCTATACAAATGGTACCTATGGATATAGCTTAAATCTCGGGGAGACATGATTACTGGTTTTATTAAGAGTCTAGTCTAGGTATGTAATAAACCAGGTGATAAGTGGTTGTAAAATATTCTTAAATATCAATATCATCGACGTTAAATGTATCATATATGTAAATGAAGAGTGGGTTTTGGAAATTATAGACTAATTAGTAATTCGAATATGTCATTGCTATTATAAGCATATTTTTTATTTTTCAATATTATGTATACCGTATGCAAAAAAACTGGCTTTTATAATGTGATTATTTATAAGAATACTTTTATTACTGTAGTAGATACGCGAACTATACCATGATAACTATAATACAAGCACCTTTTTGGAACTATTTTAAGTCATAAATATCACATTACGAAAAAGTAACCAAGTAACACAAAATAATAAAACATTTTTCAAACTTACTCAGTTTCTTTAAACACTCCTGTTGGCGAAATAAATATTCCCGAACCAATAATAGTTCCAATGATTATTCCGACACCATTAAAGAGAGTTATCTTCCGTTTTAATGTCACTTTTCCATCGCCGCCGTTAGTTTCTTCACCCATACCGCAAAAATCAATCAAAGTTTCACGGTAAACACTCGCACGTGAGCGCGGCGTACGTCCGCAGCGCTCCGTCACCGACTAGCTACACACGTGAGTCCCCGCAATGTCTCCTACGCTACTAACTGAACTGAAACCGAATCATTTTTAGTCACCTATTTTACGATCCGCAAACCTGCAATATTCAACGTGGCTGACGTCAAATATGAAACTAAAGACACAACATACGCACTAACGGCCGTTTGTGTTTATGGCAAAAGGAGCATGGGATGCAACGCGCATGTGTGAATTGTAAACTCGCGTGACAGACCCAATTGTACTCCGATGATAGACCTGTAGAGTGCGTATACAATAAAGACAGAAACAACAACTGGAAGGTGCGAGAATGAGACGGACAATCGCATTCACAGCGTGGAACTTGCCACAGCCGGCAAAATTAAAGGAGAACATCAGTCGACATTTAACTTCATTGAATAAATTATTTATACATGTAAGCATTTTATGTAGCGATGGGTTGACCGAACTATGTTTATAATATCAAATGTAAAGTGTGATGTGTAGAAATAGTATTTCCCCAGTTCCATAGAGGAAACCATTTAATACATACAATCAATTCGCATGAATCGTTTTCTGATGTTATTCTATAATGATGTTGCATCACTTTCTGGATAGCTGCATTCATGACAATAAGACTAGTCATTTGCTAAGAAACACTCAACAATTACTACTTACTATCACATTGCACCCAGGCTGCTTACACTTATGTCGGACTAAATATGTTTATTTAAGTAGGAACTACTTACCTAAAAAGCGTAACTAAAGCAATAAAGCAAAGATGATAATAAAAATTTATCTAAGTATGTATTGTACAATACAATACAATATAATAACACTATTGATCACCACATATACAAAACTATACACAGAACAGACACAGAAGAAGATGAACAATAGGCGGTCTTATCGCTAAAACAGCGAACTATTGTACTTAAGCTCAATTGAATAAAACTGAGAACAAAAGTAGGTAAAATACAATAATGCTGTATCAGCTACCTATTAAAGTAATATATGTATACTTAACTAATATATGTATAGCTGACTGCCTAGTACAAATCGCTGCTTTTCATGAATACTCACACAACTCAAAATTTTGAAAATACCAGTTTATAACACAAATAAATCCAAAATATTCTTTATATCATGTAAAATGTGAATTTTGCATTGTGCGAGTATTCATGAAAGCAGCGAAAGTATATAATTTTTATCCAGAGGTATCTACTTATGTGCACGAATAGATGTATACGTTCGCGACCTATCTATTTTCTCCGTTTCCTTTATACATACATATATTATCAGTACCTACCTGTCATTATAAAGCGATCTATATTTGTTTTACTTATACATATATATGAACACCATTCACGGAGTTATCCCTGTCTATCGGAGCTATCCCTTATTCTTCTTTTTATCATTCATTTGCACGGTGCTCTAAATATTACAGATAAGTATTTTTATTATGGTATGATGAGCGAGTCTGTGATGAGCGATAGGAATGATGGACAAGAAGAGACTACACACTTCGCTCGTCTCTATTATAAAAAAATAGTATATTAAAAAAAATTTCGTTCGAATAATACTTTTTTTGCTTTACAGTTTCTAAACTTCTAAGCGAATTTTTTATTTATTATTATTATTCCGCCTATATTTAACTTTATTTTATGGTATTGTGATCTAAATTTCAGTTATATTTAAAAGTGCGAGTATCCTGCTATAGTTAAGGTAGTTTGAAGTTGATCACAAAATTTCACCCGAACAGAAAGACCCCAATTCCAGTTAATAAATACGTGGTTAAATTAAATTGTGTACGACGTACGAAGACAAAACATGTAAGAAAACAAAAGAGATATTATCATGTTTGAAGACATCGCGGGAGTCTATCCTGAAATAACACGAATTAGCAGCAGGGCGGTGCGCCCGCGCGCGGCGCTGCCGTCGCTCGCCCGTCGCCATTTTCACGCAGTTCGCGAGCTTTCCCCGACCAGGTACGTGTCAATTTCCATTTATTATAATTATATGTAATATTACTTCCTAACATATTTTTGGTGCCAAACGAAGTTTAACAAACTTTGGAAAGATGTTCGTGAACTAAATTTTAATGTTATTTTCCGGAGAGAACAATGACCTCGAGAGCACACGTAACAGTTAACATGTTTTTTGTTTTTTATCATAGTTGGTAGATACAAAAACATAAAACAGTGATTTCAAATAATGACACCGCTCTATGCTCGTGTAAAACCTAAAAATAATATGACATCTTGTTCTGTTTCGACATTAAGGGCTAATAACATCTAAAAGTGAACTAAGGAATGTGGCCGTCATGTTTCGGTTACATCAACGCATAGACAGAATTCTAACAATGGGTTACTTATCAGTTCAAAGCAATTGGACGTTATGGTAAAATCTGCTCGAAAGACAATCTATTTGTGTCAACATGTCCTTATTTTTTAATAGATCACCGAGCATCCCCCGCAGCGTCACCGTTGCGAGGCACGAGTCGTGTCGAGAGCTGCGGCGCCCTTCGCACGTGCTACGCTAACCCATAACTAGTCGTCAACAGTGTTTCTCATCATATCAGTGTCTTGTTAAATATCATTTCATTAGTCAAAACCCATAGTCCGATGACTCTTATTCAAAGAACCAGCGACCAAAAAGCTGAAAACATGGAAGGAACCAAGGAAGAAAATGGAAAGTCGTTGAGGCCTGTGAGAAGCAGACGATACACAAGGTTCGTACTGACATGACTCATTACTTTCAGTCGCAAGGTTGTCTTTGTGCGTCACTCAAGTATCAAGGATCATTAACGTCCTTTGTTATGGCTTTTGTCTAAACTATAACATTACAACGTCGTGCCGACGTATCTATACATTTGTATGTAATGGGCTTAATGTTTCGTTACTTAAAACTAACATTTAGTCCTATACATTTGTATAACTTAAGACAATTATTACAATTACAGGCGAAGCTTAGTGGCCGGCCAGCGACCACAGAAGAGGCTGTTCACTCCAGAAATAAAACGGTATTTGAAGGATTGGCTTGTACGACGCAGAGACAATCCTTATCCTAACAGAGAAGAAAAAAAATATTTGTCACGCGAAACTGGACTTACGTACATTCAAGTAAGTCCGTTTTGATATATATTTAGCCATAATCTGAAATCAGAGATCTTTTTTATTATCAAACAATCCCGGCTAAGTAACATTTTCGTAGCTTACAAGCAACCTAATTGGAATATTGCCAAGAATTGCTATTTGCACATAAATAGGCACTATTTTTGTCACAGCTTCGTTAAACAACTGAAGTTAAATGTTTATTTAATGTGTCTGTGGATTACCGTGTGATTTCAAGAGTTTCTAAATTAAGTCAGTCAATTAGAACCGTTTGCTTTCGACCACTAAAAACGTCTGGTGTTATGGCAAAAGTTATATGACTGTTAAAGTTGTGTTACACATCTGATTTTCAGTTTATTATTTACTAGCGGCCCATCCCGGCACGGGTATAAAATATATATCTTATGTCACTCAATGAAAAAATTACTAAAATCGATCCAGTAGTTTTGATTTATTCATTACTGCCCGAGGCCCGCACGCGTTAAATTTGGAGTAATACAATTCCCTTGCCCTATACCATGATTATTTTACATATAAACCTTCCTCTTCAATCACTCTATCCATTAAAAAAACTGCATCAAAATCCGTTGCGTAGTTTTAAAGATTGAAGTATACATAGGGATATAGGGACAGAGAAAGCGACTTTGCTTTATACTATGTAGTGACAAACAGAGGCTCATATGTATAGCCATTTTATTACTAAGGTACCTTAACACGATTTTTTTTAGATTTGCAACTGGTTTGCTAATTGGCGCAGGAAGCTGAAAAACGTCAATGCAGACCGCAACCAACAGACATGGGGCCACCTAATTCGTACCTACAACGATCGAGCCCAGGGTAACGTTGAGCAGTTTAGTATCTGTTCCGACGACAGCATATGGAGCGAAGCAGAACCTATCAGTCCCGATCATGAGCCGCTCGATCCCGAAATAAGACTTGACAGTCCCGAATCTAGAACAGAATGCCGACACGATGACACCGACACATCGTCTATCTCTGTCGAAAAATGCGAAAATTTCAACAACAACTCAAACGAAGTGGACCACAGTCACCAAAATGAAAACTCAAAAAAAATTACAAGTCCACTTCTTCTTAGCAAATGGCTGGAGAGCGCTGCGCGGTTTCAGCCCAGCGAGACAAACTACTCTTGGTGGGCGGAAGGACGGCGACGTAAAGTGGAAGCGAAGGTTCAACCGCTGCACACGTTACGTCATGACAGAGATGAAGTCGAGGCAGCCGTTGCTCTAACTGCTCTAGCCAGCGCATCTAGTCGTCTCACCGCGCCCTGAATGCGTAAACTAACGACATATAATTACTCAAACCGCGATACTTAGTGTCATCCAAAGTGTGTATCATGTGTAGTCGACATGGTGTCAATGCACTAAACTATGCCAATCTTGCTCAAGTTTGTAATCATTATATACTATTATCCAAAGGTGCCTTATTAACAGTAAGTTATTCTTTTTATTGATCTCTACTACGCTCACTTAAGGTTGTAAACGCGTTAGTATTTAAGAAAGAAAACCAAAGAAACGATTACATTAGTGTTGTAGTTGTATATATGCAAATTATTTTTAAATTTACTCGCCATCATAATACTGTTAAAAACATAGTCATAATAAATGTATGTACTTACTAGTATACGCAATGTATTGCTACTGAGATTAATAAATAATGACCCTTTTATATTATTCCATTACAAGAATATTTCTTTAATTTCTGTTTTAAAACAGGATGCAGACACCTGATGGTAAGTGGTCGTCAATGGATACCTGCAACACCAGTGCGTTGACTGGCTTGAAGAAATCTTTTAATGCTACATTTGAAGAATCCCATGTAATAGCGCACTGTAAACACGTCCAAATTTTATTTCATTCAATGCAGTAAAGTTTCTAAGTAATAGGTTCTAATTATTGGAGAAAATTAAATACGACGCGACGCACATTCTAGGATGAATACGGTCTGAACTGCTACACACAAATCTAATGAAACATGTTGCTGACAGATACTTTCATTCCTGCATAGTTTTAATTACGTCACTTTAACTCTGCTTGATATGGACATAATATACCCGTGTTTATAGACCTTATTCCTAAACGCTTTATATACGCAATATAATTACATTTAAAATAGCAATCGTTCTATCTATAGGATTTTAGTTGTATATGACATTTATGAATTAAAGAGGTAATCTTTATATTCCACTGAATAGTTGAACAAGTAACATTTGCTATTTTTATTTCAAAAATGTATGTGTAAATTTACGATTTAAGAATATAAAAATACAACGCTAGATTAAGGACTAATGGACTCGGGAACTGGGGGTATATCAGCAATTTTCGACTCGAGGCTATGATTTGCGGAAGTTTTACATACAAAACTTTTAATTTACCACATACTACCGTTATACTTCTACCGTTTTCTACCGTTGACACGACCGTAGCGAAGTTAACAAGTTTATTCCTTAACTTACATTAATAGATGCGAACGTAACTTTCTTTCGGTCAAGTCTATTACGCCGACCTGGGGAACCGAGGGACCAAGGGAAACAGTCGAAACATTGGCAAATATAAAGGAACATGCAGAAGGCAATGATAACTACTGTTGTAATTAGTACTATACTACTACAGTACTACATTATATCGGAACCGTAAGTATGTCAAATAATAGTGCATTTACCATTTGCAGTGAGCCTCCGCCATTCATTAACTGTATTTGCTTAGTCTGCCAACAGATGGCGCTAACATAATATACATTTCCTAATGAACATCATTAATAAATTTATTTGTTTTGCATTGTACATCAGTGACAATCGATTTTTTGTAAGAAAACTTATAATCCTCGTTGCAACTGGCGCGTCCTTTAATTTCTAGGATTTGATATTTGTAATTGACAGTAGTGATATAATTTTGATTTACAGAAGTTATATTGCATTTTTACTAGCTCATCATTCATGTTATATATAACAAAAAACATCTTACTTTTTGATGTCCACCATATTTTATTTATAAAAGGATAAATACAATACATATTAGTAACTTAACTATCTACTATTTGAAGACAGCATCATCAAATTTTAATTTACTATCACATTTTATACCTAGTTGTTTTCTACAGGAGACTCTGGTTTTGAAGTACTCTGTAGCTCTATATGCTTTTCAAGGTGTCCTACAAGTATTTGCTGATTCTGATTCAGTTGGTGAACTATGGTGGACCCAGCACTTTGAAGTACTTGACAGAGCTGACTTCTCGCTACATCCAAACTGGGCATCTTGCTGAAGTCCACAAGCTCATTTTTGGACATAAATCTATCTTCAATTATTCCAGCTGTGGAAATGAACGGATTCTATTTATTATCTATCACAATTGTAAAACACTTCAAATCTTTTGCCTACATGTCATTTGTTCTCAAATTATAAACTATGAATGATACAAAAATATCACGAAAGATATAACCCTAAACAATAGAATCCACAAAGTGAAGGTCATTGACCCCAGTTATTGGGAATTTTTCTATGCTATACTCATTAATGTAATGTAATTACTAATAGGAAACTTTTATACGCAAATCTGTGGCATATTAAGTAAGCATTTAATGTGAGATAATTGAACTTCTGAAAATTTTAATAGATTTCAGTAATGTAAGTTGTGTAGAAATAGGACATATTAATTAATTAAATCTCCATTAATATAACAGCTTTTTGTTAAGTCTACTATTTACTACATCAATATAATTGTTTACTAATAAAAAAAAATTACTAACCCATAACAACTAATTGTGGAGTCTTTTTTAGAATCTTAAACATCTTATCAGCATTCTCTGGCTGGCCAAATATAATATTTTGCTGCGATGTAAACAACTGGTTGACAGCTTCGTACCGTGTACCCTTAGTGGCCATACCTACAATCTTCTTTCCATACGTTCTTAAATACATACCATTCTTTCTTAAAGCAGCGTAAACTGGAGTTTTGTGCTCCATGCTAATTGAGTTAACGTGAAGAAATACAACCATCTTCGAGGTATTAAACCAGTCTAAGCATTCGTTAGCTAATATTCTTTCGAAAGGGTTGTCAATTTCGACTTTGCTTATTTTTTCGCCCCTGTCGCACACCATAAAATCTGGTAAAGAGTTTTTCGATGGTCCGTATACGGGCTTCGTGATATCGATGAGAAGCTGCCTGTCAAAATGAGGTTTTCTAGGTTTCTGAATATTTATTTTACCTCGAAATCGTTTTGCTGTGACAATCGGAGACAATGTCTGTAACACTAAATTTCTAAAAGTTAGTCAAAGTTGAAATTAATAAAATACATTGATTCAAATATATATGTACTGTAATTACATCTATTATAGGAAGACATTTTCTGTGTTCGTTACAGTCTTCAAATTATTACTTAATAATAAGTACTTTTTAACTAAATTAACAAAATTTCAATCTCTATTAATGAATACAATCACATAACCTAAAAAAAACTATTTCGCTTTTGTCAATTCGTTTTTTTAAAACTGCACTCCTGATAAAAAGTACAGCCTAAGTGAACAGCCTACCTTAAAACTCACTATTATATTATTTTTAATTCGAAATCAAATTTTAAGCATGTCTCTCTATACACAAAGATGGAAATAATATAAAAATTATCAATATATAAAAGTTACTGGAAAAAATTATATTACTGTCATCACGATGAACATTGTAATCTCGCAGGCCAATGTCACATATTTTTTACGTCAATGTCACATCAATGTGATTGTGATTTTGTGAAAATATAAACAAGTAAGCTTTCTTTCCGTAAGTTATATTTATTTCATTCAATACTAATTTTAATATATATATTATAAAGTGTTAATATGGAATAAATAAAATGCAAAACTAGGGAAAGGAAATACAGGCTACAATACGTGATTAAAATAAAGTAAGGTTACCTATTTATTAACATTATTTGATTTTTTTTTCTAAGGTCAAATAGGATGAAAGATAATAGAGAGGATACGCCACCTTCTTCTATAAATGGGGATGACATTATTGGGATGGACGCTGACGACGATATGTATTATGAGGAAGTGGAAGAAGTAGAGTTAGACGAACTAATGGAAGAATTCATAGAACAAACAGAAGAAGACCATTCTATTTTGGTTTTTAGTGAGCATAAAGGATCAGTGTTTTGTTGTGATTTCCATCCCAGTGGTGAATTAGCTGTCACTGGCGGAGAAGATGATAAAGCCTATGTATGGTCGGTTAAAACAGGCCAGATAGTAATGAATTGTACTGGACACAAAGACTCAGTCATATTTGTTGGCTTCAGTTTTGATGGAGCATACTTGGCAACAATTGATATGTCTGGGGTAATACAAGTATGGAAATGTAGCTCTGACGCAGAACAGAAGGAGCCCTGGCCATTAACCTTTGAGTATGAGGCTGATGACCTGAGCTGGGGTCTGTGGCACTTTGGTGCTAGAGTATTACTATGCGGAGCAGTGACGGGTGATGTCTTCGTTTTTAAAGTTCCATCAGGAGACACAAAAGTTTTGCAAGGTCATAATGTAAAAACAGAGTGTGGTAAGGTAAATTTCTATTTGTTCATTTCTTTTACTATTAACGTTTGTCACAGTATGTTAACATCTTAAAAAATTATTGTCATTAATCACTAAGCACTAATTTCAAACATTATCTTGCATGTAAGAATAGACACAATCTTAAACCATTATCATACCTGTAGTCAGAATTAATGTAGCGATGAGTTACTTAGTTATCTGTTGGCCAGTTTTAAACTGTCCCAAAGGTCTTACATTATGTTTGCAGATATTTGTGTTAAATGTGTCTACCATTACAGATGGTTTGATGTCTCGCTCAGTATGAATTCATGGAAAATGGCCATTAGACACTTATATTCTAGACATTGGAAATGTTTAATCTATTAACTTAATAGATTTCAAAACTAGCCACTGTTGAGATACTAATGTATTTAATAACATTGTTAAAAAAATATATGAATTTTTTCCCACATAATAATATGATCTAATTTTATATGTGTGTAATTGTAAAAAATGTATATTACAGCTATTCCAAGATGGAGTAAGACTTACAGTTGGCTATGAAGATGGTGCGCTGAAAGTGTGGGACTTGAAAACCACATCAGTCCTTCAACAAATACCCGCTGGAGTACATCCAGTAAGAGTAACTGCAATTGACACTCACCCAGAAAACAATCTTATAGCATCTGTTTCTACGGACGGTAATTAGACATTTTACTTTACTAGTGGTCGCCTGCTGGTCGAAATTCGACCATAATAAAAAATAATTCTTTGACATTTCTTTGGACTTTTTGT